>VIAB01026780.1:22432-38311 GCA_009801035.1 Oophaga pumilio
TACGCCCATGGTCTCAAGAACTGTAAAACACAGAACATTCAAGACCATTGTCTGAGATAATCTCCTAGAACTCATTTAACTCCTTAGACGTCACTCTATTGAACTGTTTCTGGGAGATAGGCAATAACTAGGAGAACTATATAGAAGGATATGAGATTTCCAGTCCTAGTGCTTAGAAGCTTTCAGCACCTCTGCGTATTGTTCATTCACTAATATTCTCAAGATTTGTCACATACAGCACAAATCCATTTAACATACAGTACATTATGTTTGCACTTCACTGCCAAAATCCAATTGCAATTCACTGTAATGGCAAAGAAAAACACATTTACATTATCAGTGCTGATAAGAGAAACAGCAGGTTTTTAGCATGCCAGGTTCTTCCTCTAAGCAAGTCACTCTAATAAAAATTAAGATAAATAAAATCTATATTTAATGTGGTGGTTTGAGACAGAGACATCTGGCAAACAAATAAAAAACAAGTGTCGATTTTGTTCTCGTTAGATTTAGCAAATATTACAAATAAAGTGTTATTAAATATTCATTACCAATGTACTAAACATCCTACATACTCATGTGCTAAACATCACCGCGCCGATGTGCTAAACATCACCGTTTCCAAAAATTACTATGACACACCACTAAAGTGGCATCAATTTCCCAAGAGTAGAAATAGTATAATGGGGCTCTGACACCACTTCCAATCATACAGGCAACCCAAAAGATGGAGACCCAACTTGGAGTCTCCACATTTCAAAACATTTTTTGTCACATCAGCAGCAGCAACAGCAGTAATGTGATATCAATGTAGCACACTAAAAACAATACCATCGCCTTGTCTGCTCAGTCTGCAGAAGTCATTGGAGATCCATAACTTGTTCATCTTGATGAAAGTTAGGCGGTCTACACTTTCAGGAGAAAGCAGGATGCAGTTATCCGTCAGGACACCACCAGCAGCGCTGAAGACATATTCTGAGAGAACGTTGGCTGCTGAGCATGACAAAACATCCACTCATTTTAGGCGAGCTCAGGCCACTCTTCCATTTTTGAAGACCAAAATGCAAAAGGGTCCAAATTCCTCCTGATGGCATTGATATTGAGCTCGAGATACACTATCCTCTCCAGTTGTTCACAACTTGTCAGACTTGTATATTGTTCTGCTTGTGCACATGATGGTCTAAAACATGTGTGAAACGACACACAGAAATTGCTTCTGCCACTTACACTGCTGCTGCTAATGATTTGCGCTGACGACTTGACATTCCTTGGGAAGTAAGTACACAGCGACCAAGCTGGAAAAGTGGCAGCACATCCAAGCTGGAACAGTGGCAGAGAAATTGCTGTACCACGAGGTTGAGGACATGAGCCATGCAAGGGACATGTGTGAAGTTATCCCGGCGTAGGTCCGCCACCAGGTATTATACATTGTTATCGCACACGGCCTTCCCTGGCTCCAGGTTCAGTGGAGATAGACATTTCTCAAACTCGGCCTGGATAGCTGTCCATAATTCTTGAGCTATGAGCTGTGTGACTGCGATCTCCAAGGCATATTAATTTAAACTCTGCCAGATTGCAGTGAGCCCTGACTGCGTAGTACAGAGGTTGGGGAGATTCTCTATGCATAGTTGGAACGTGTGTCTCATTAAAGGAGAGATTGAAAGTGCAAGTGGAGGCCCTAGAGGAGGTGGAGGAGGCAGAATCAGAGGAGTAAGTGTTAGATACAGAGGTTTGTGCTGCAAGCCTTGGGGATTCCTAGCAGTGCTTCTAGTTTTAGTGGTGGACACCGTAGACCTTCACCTAGTGCTACAACACATGTTTTTTCTCTATCCAGATGACTGATGGAGGTTTTGTGTTGACCGAAACGGTTCCTATTTTTCTGGATTTACTACAAATTTCCTTTGAATACACCTACACGAGTGCTAAGTGTCTCTACATTGCACCACAATATTAGCACAAATGATTAAGATTAGGAAATGTGGCCTGGTACCTGCAACACAGTATTAGCACAAACAAGTTAGATGCTAATTTCACACAGTATCCTATCTAGCTGAACTACCTGAACTGAACTAGCTGACAATAAACTGCCTATCTGACTACTTAAGTGCAGCAGGAGCAGCCTAACAGCGCTGTTACACTGACAAAATAGCGCCACCAAAACAGCATGTCTTCTTTTTATATGGAGACACAAAAAATTGTAAACCCAGGTGGGGGTAGTGTGTCCCTCAAGACACTAATGAACTGAACTGATACCGACAAGGGGAGAAAAAATGTGCCAGGACGAAAGACACACAGACAAAAAAGCCGGGTGGGTGAGAAGTACTCTGAGACTTGGGGACCCTGAAAATTAAATATTGAAATATGCTGTGGGGTTGAATTGTAATAAATAAGATGACAACAAAAATGAAAAAATGCTTCTTATATTATAACCCTCCCTTTTTCCTCCCCTTCCTTCTCCTCCCCCGCTTTTCTTGCCTTCCCCTGTCTTACCACTCTTTATTTATTTGTTGTTTTTTACTTTGTCACCCTATTTCATAACTTACCGTACATCCATTTTTCTTTAGTTGGATAGATGGCATACATCTTACAGTACGTACTGAATTCTGTTGCATCAGTCTTTTTGACAGATGCACTGTATTGGCCTCATTTTACATTTTGATTGAGCATTAGGACCTTTTAGTATCACTCCACTATGACCTGCGGTCACCTGACATACCAGGTGATGTGACCGGAGGTGTGCACTTGCGTGCGGTGGACTGACTGAGCCGCTCCTATTCAGTGTTACCACGAACTGGATGTGGCCGGGCTCCAGCGCCCATGCGCACTTTGGGATCTGGTCACGTCATTTCAGGACCTGTGGGTCACGTGACTGGATATCTCCCTACATTCAGTGTCTCCCTCTCCCACACCACCTCCTCACCTTGCCCCCTGTCTGTCGGTGTTCCTCAAGGCTCAGTCCTAGGACCCCTACTCTTCTCCATCTACACCTTTGGCCTAGGACAGCTCATAGAATCCCACGGCTTGCAGTATCACCTCTACGCCGATGACACGTAGATCTGCCTATCTGGACCTGACCTTACCTCCCTACTGACCAAAATCCCACAGTGTCTGTCTGCTATCTCAGCCTTCTTTTCTGCTCGCTTTCTCAAACTGAACATGGACAAAACAGAATTCATCATCTTTCCCCCACCTCATTCTACCCTTCCACCAGACCTATCCATCAATGTCAATGGCTGCTCGCTTTCCACAGTCCCGCATGCTCGGTGCCTTGGCGTGATCCTCGACTCTGCCCTCTCTTTCAAACCACATATCCAAGCCCTCGCCACCTCCTGCCGCCTCAAACTCAAAAATATTTCCCGGGTCCGCGCATTCCTCAACCATGAAACCACAAAAACACTAGTGCACGCCCTTATCATCTCCCACCTTGACTACTGCAACCTCCTACTGTCTGGCCTCCCCTCTAGCACTCTGGCACCACTCCAGTCCATCCTACACTCTGCTGCCCGACTAATACACCTGTCTCCCCGCTATTCCCCAGTCTAACCCCTATGCCAGGCCCTTCACTGGCTTCCTATTGCCCAGAGACTCCAGTTCAAAACCCTAACCATGACATACAAAGCCATCCACAACCTTTCTCCTCCATACATCTGTGACATGATCTCCCGGTACCTACCCATATGCAACCTTCGATCCTCTCAAGATCTCCTTCTCGACTCCCCCCCTCATCTCTTCTTCCCACAACCGCATACAAGACTTCTCCCGGGCTTCCCCCATACTCTGGAACTCCCTGCTGCAAAACATCAGACTTTCACCAACAATGGAAACCTTCAAGAAGAACCTGAAGACCCACCTGTTCCGACAAACCTACAGCCTGCAATGATCCTCAGTCTACTGAATAATCGCACGACCAGCTCTACCCTTTCCTAGTGTATCCTCACCCATCCCTGTAGACTGTGAGCCCTCGCGGGCAGGGTCCTCTCTCCTTCTGTACTTGTGTGTCCTTTGTCTAGCACATGTTTATTGTACCTGTCTATATTTTCCCTTTTCATATGTAAAGCGCCATAGAATAAATGGCGCTATATAAATGTATAATAATAATAATAATAATAATAATAATAACAACATATAAGCATTGCTTCAACACTACCACAAGTACCGAATCCATGAGCTGTCTTTATGATTAAGTGCACCTGTGTATGTTTTTTTGTGTGTGCCACTGATTGCTTACTTGGCTATTTCCTCACCAGTCATCCCTGACGAAGCAACTGTGAAACGCGCGTCGGGTGCCTGGTGGGTGAGTATCTCTACCTATAATGCTTGGCATCTAATTTGTATTGTACTTTACTTGCATTGGGGTATTATCTTCTCCCCCCTTTTTTCTGCTTGCTATGTCTACTGACCTTGCACTGTGACACATTATGTTCTATATAGACTTTGGTCATACTCTTTTATTATCTATGTTGTTGGCTCTTAATCTATGATGACTTTATGTGAAACTACTAGATAGAGACTCCTCAATATAAGTAGGATTTATTCATTCTATTGTCACCTTATTTATTACAATTCAACCCCACAACATATTTCAATATTTAATTTTCAGGGTCCCCACAGTCCCAGAGTATTTCTAACCCACTCGGCTTTTTAGTCTGTGTGTCTGTAGATTTTTTGAAAAGTTCCCTATGTGGTTTTTAACATTTTGCACTAATAAAATTATCTTTTAGTTAAATAAATATTTGATTAATTTAATTTGTCCTTGCACGTTTTTATATGGAGAGGAACATGTGACTTTGGCAGCCAATTACTGAATCCCTTGTATCTGGGCATTGTGGATAGTTTCTGCGCCCTGACTGGCTGCCAGAATCTACACACATTAAGTTAATTAAAATTTTTTTGCTGACTCTAATGGAAAACGCTCAGGAATCTGAACAAGAATCCGAATGAGCTACGTTTGTACCGAATTTGAGATTGGCAAACGTTTTCCAAACAAGTTCGCTCATCTGTAGTCATACAATGTTATCATTATGTTGACATTTGAATTTATGCATTTGTTTTTCAGTTGGTCAAGAACCATACACTGTTGTCATATGAGTCTTAAGCATTGATTTTTGATATTTTTGAATGGCTGATGGATGCCTCTTATATCATCTTATATCAACTCATGCTGCTTATTGTCTGCTATCTTTGCAATACGGTGATGCAGGGTCATTGAACAATGGCTCTTTACTTAATATATTGAATGACCATTGTGTGCATCCTATGGCTTGTTGACTTGCAACACAGATGAGTAAAAACTATGCTAATTGATTAAACACAAAAGGGGGAAGAAAAATCCAGAGCGACAACCATAGGTCTGTTATGTAAAATTGCTTTATTAAGGGAAGGGCAAGGAATAGTATTACACGCTAAAAAAGCTGATTGTCAGCCACAAGAATATAAGGGCACAACTGAACATGAATGCCCTAAATATAGAGACTTCATATGCTATAAATCTTATATCAAAACCACATCATATCAAAGGTGAATGAATATATTAAATGACACACCATATAGCATAAATAAGCAAGTAAGATAGATGCTAGCCAGGAGGTATCATATAAATAGTATCAAATAGATCTCAATATTTACAAATAGAAATAGTAAAGTATCTGGCACAGAAAACATCACCTGATATATAAGCAAGCACGGGCAAACAGAGGGTCCACGTGCCCGCCCCAACGCGAGTTTCGGAACACCTTCGTCAGGGGGCGCCCCCTGACTTTTTGCTATTTTTAAATTGCAGAATTGGCAGCTTCACTGAATATATGTGAGCCAAACTGAGAAAGCAGGTGCAACGAAATACATTATGTCAGGCATATTAATAGTATAATCTCCACCCACACATCCAAATGACTAATTGTACTGCATATGAAAGCTTTAAACCTCATAAATCTGTTTATGCTCATACATTAAGGTTTTACAAGGTTATTTTGGGAATTTATAGTTACCTTGATCAGCTGGGCACACATGTGTTATAAGTATAAGCCAATATTGCATGACTTCTTCCAGAAAGAAGAGCTTTTTTAACCCCTTACGCCTTTTAGCGGCAGCAGTTAAGGGTACTTAAACCACAGTGCCGTTAACGGCGCTGAGGAAAAGTGTATACTGCCCCCCCAGAGTCAGAATTTCTCCAGGGTCTCGGCTGCTGGGGGTAGCCAAGACCCCAGAGAACATGATTCGGGTCGGTTTTTACCGACCCCAGTGTTGCAATCGCCGTTATTAGCGTTATAACGGTGACTGCAAAAAAAGTCAGATTTTCCATTTAATTTCTCTCTCCTCTGATGTGATCTCACATCAGAGGAGAGAGAAATAGGGTCCCCCGATAGCCCCGATACCTACCGTTGTCCCTGGACCCTCCTGCTTTCCCCCATGGCCGCAGGCATGAAAATGGCGGGCGCATGCGCAGTGTGCCCGTCGAGATCTGCCGGCCAACACCCAGCAACAATAGGAGAGTTTTCCTATTGGTTCTTTTTGGTCACTATGATAGACACTATCACAGTGATCAAAATATAAAAAATAGTAAATCAAACCCCCCTTTATCACACCCTTAGTTAGGGAAAAATAAAATAAAAAAATATATTTATTTCCATTTTCCCATTAAGGTTAGAGTTGGGCTAAAGTTAGGGTTAGGGTTGGATCTAAAGTTAGGGTTGCAGCTAAAGTTAGTGTTAGGGTTGGGGCTAAAGGTAGGATTGGGCTAAAGTTAGTGTTAGAGTTGGGGCTAAAGTTAGGGTTAGGGTTGGGATTAGGGCTAGGGTTGGGATTAAGGTTAGGGGCATGTTAGGGTTAGGTTTGTGGTTAGGGTTGGGATTAGGGTTAGGGGTGTGTTGGGGTTAGGGTTGGAGTTAGAATTGGGTGGTGTCCACTATTTAGGCACATCAGGGGCTCTCCAAATGCAACATGGCGTCCAATCTCAATTCCAGCCAATTCTGCATTGAAAAAGTCAACATCGCTCCTCCCTTCCGAGCTCTGCTGTGTGCCAAACAGTGGTTTACCACCACATATGGGGTATCAGCGTACTCAGAACAAATTGCACAACAACTTTGGAGGTCTAATTTCTCCTGTTACCTTTGGGAAAATAAAAATTTGGGGGCAAAAAGATCATTTTTGTGGAAAAAATATTATTTTTTATTTTCACGGCTCAACTTTATAAACTGCTGTGAAGCACTTGGGGGTTCAAAGTGCTCACCACACATCTAGATAAGTTCCTTGGGGGGTCTAGTTTCCAAAATCTTGTCACTTGTGGGGGTTGCCACTGTTTAGGCACATCAGGGACTCTCCAAAGGCGACATGGCGTCCGATCTCAATTCCAGCCAATTCTGCATTGAAAAAGTCAAGCGACGCTCCTTCCCTTCAGAGCTCTGCCGTGCGCCCAAACAGTGGTTTACCCCACATATGGGGTATCGGCGTATTTAGGAGTAATTACACATCAAATTTTGTGGTTCATTTTCTCTTTTTACACTTGTTACAATAAAAAAAATTGGTTCTGAAGTAAAATTTTTGTGAAAAAAAGTTAAATGTTAATTTTTTCCTTCCATATTGCTTCAGCTCCTGTGAAGCATGTAAAGGGTTAATTAACTTCTTGAATGTGGTTTTGAGCGCATTGAGGGGTGAAGTTTTTAGAATGGTGTCACTTTTGGGTATTTTCTGTCATGTACACTCTTCAAAGTGACTTCAAATGTGGTCCCTAAAAAAGTGGTTTTGTAAATTTTGTTGTAAAAATGAAAAATCGCTGGTCAACTTTTAACACTTATAACTTCCTAACAAAAAAGATTTTTTTTTCCAAAATTGTGCTAATGTAAAGTAGACATGAGAAATGTTATTTATTAAGCATTTTGTGTGACATATTTCTCTGATTTAAGGGTATAAAAATTAAAAGTTTGAAAATTGCAAACTTTTAAAAATGTTTACCATATTTCCATCTTTTTTCATAAATAAACGCAAGTCATATCAAAGAAATTTTACCACTAACATGAAGTACAATACGTCACTTAAAAATATTCTCAGAATCAGCGGGATCCGTTTAAGCGTTCCATAGTTGAAACCTCATAAAGTGACAGTGGTCAGAATTGTAAATATTGGCCTGGTCATTAAGTAGCAAATTGGCTCTGTCACTACGGGGTTAAAAGAGAACTCATTAGGATATGTTTAGGACTACAATATATTGCTATTTTTTCCTATATCAGAAGTCATATATATGACTATGAACCTTATATATGACCAGAAGGTTTTTTAGTCATTAAATCATGGTTCCTTGGAAATCAAAAATATAAAGGATGTCTTTATACAACCACTGTGCTTTCAGATAACTTGATCTGATATGATAGCTAGACAAACTGCAAATCACTTTATTTAAACTTTATGTTGTTTTACCCCTGAAAAATCAGCCTAAGGTACCGACCACTAAGTTTTTCCTTCTGTGTAACATGCTATCAACTCCATTTTGTCAAGTATAATTGTTGGAATAATGCTTATTATTGTATATATTGCAACAACTACTACCGTATATACTACTGTTTAATAGTGCACAAATTTCTGCCTCCAGCAATAGTGTTATATTGGCAGCAATGTACTGTTAAAAAAAAGCAACAGGGAGTTCCTGTTCAGTGTGTGTGTAGTTGCATCACATTTTTACTTTCCCTTTTCAAGCTGATAGACAAGATGCTAAGATCCTAAGCTATAAGAAACTACCAGGTTTAAGCTGTGTCAAGTTTGTTCCTGAATAAATATGCATTCACTGTTGAACGGCTGAAAAGTACAGAGATTAATTTGCTCCCAACAGGTTATGGGTCCAAAGATCCAGGGACCCAGAAACCCAAAGACCCAGTAAACAACCCATAAGAGAGAAAAACAATGTACCAAGAAGAAGAAGAAGAAGCAAAGCTGGCTACCAGCAACAACTCTGTGGAGTTCACAGTGTCAAATTTGACTAACCAGAAATTCAATGTAAAGATGCTGCTGATAAGAGAAGGTATGTGGAAATACACACAGGAGTCTAGACCTGACCCATTACAAAGACTGGGTAGAGAAGGATCAAAAAGCACAAAGCGCTTACTTCCTCACTGTAGATGATGATCAAATTGTGCATGTATATAAATGTGAAACTGCAAAATAAATGTGGGAACAGCTGCAAAAAGTGCATGAAAGGATAAATCCCAGGAATAAGCTCTATTTAAATGGAACCTGTCAGCAGGATTGTGCACAGTAACTTACACACAGTGTCAGGTTGGCGCCGTTATACTGATTAAAATGATACCATGGTTGATGAAATCCATCTTATGGTTGTTGTTTAATCTTTATTTTCAGTTTTGAGTTAATGAGATTCTTGTGCTTCGGAGCGTCCTGTGGGGGGAACTTCATGTGGTGCTCTAATTATGTTTTCACTAGTATGGCTTCAGAAAGGTCTCTGATCCCTCAGTGACCTGCCCCCTAGTTTACATAATGAATATATGTACATACTACAGAAAAAAAAGAAAATCCCTCCGCAGGCAGGCGCTAGCCATAGCACCTGTGCTGAAGCATAATAGCATGTTTAATGTGCCGTTAATAACTGTGCTTGATGTTTTCCTGAGGAGTATAAAAAAAATCAATTTTACAATGGCACCCGCTGCGCCTGCACAGTAGCAGCTATCGGTTTATATGGAGGCGATTGCTGAAAGCTGCTACTACACTGGCGCCATCTTGGAGGAGGAAATTTTTTTTCTTTGGTAGCAAGTTGGCACCACCGGCGCATGAGCAATAGCAGCTATCGGATCACCTCTATATGCACCGATACCTGCTACTGTGCAGGAACTGTGGGCACCATTTTAAAATTGATTTTTCTTTTTTTCCTCCTCGGGAAAACATTAAGAACATTTATTAACTGCACATTAAACATGCGATTATGCTGCAGCGCAGGTGACATGGCTGGAAACTGCTAACAGAAGGTGTTTTTTTTTGCAGTCTGTACATATATTCATTATGTAAACTAGGAGATAGGTCACTGAGGGATCAGTGACCTGTCAGCAGGCTGCATTATGAATACCTAAGCAGAGCACAACATAAAGCCCCCCACAGGCCGCCCCGGAGCACGAGAATCTTCATGAAGCCTTGGATGAAGTATTGAGAGATCAGTTGGTTGCTGGCCTGAGAGACACTTACCTGAGGCAAGCCCTGAAAGAATTCCTGCTCTATAATCCCAACATGAGCTTCCTTGAGGTTGGAGCAGAAGGTTGAGTCCAAGAACAAGAGGCCACGACTGTGGCGGTTATGGTCCGAAGCCAAGAAGTAACCGCATTGGGGTCGCTCGATGCTGAATCAGACTGGGCCCGTGAATAACAGCAGGAAATGCGAGGAATAAAGCAGAACTATGGAGCATAAACGAAGCCCTTCGTGCTACTCTGGAATCGAATCCCATACCCCGGGGTGACTTATGGTAGGAGATTAGAGAAATTAGAGGAGAAATACGGAGCATAAGAAAAACCCAATCAGCAACCCCGGAATCTAATCCTATATTCTGGGATGAAGAACAATTACAGAGGGGGTATGCCTCTCCCAGTGGACAGTGATACAGACCAAGGCACCCACCAGACAGGCTCAGAACTGAGTGTTGGACTTGGGGAAAAATGAGACACATGTCAAGGAGTTGCCCCGTGCAAGGCAGCCAAAGACGAAGATTCGCCTACTCCTCCAGCAGTCATGTCCACTGTAGAGATTGCTGCACCTGGAGGAGTCAGTCCTTGGAGAGGAATGCCCGCCCCTGTAGGACAGAGTGGAGAGAAAAGGTCCGCCCATTGCAGAGTGACCACAGCGGACGGATGGAGACCTGGAGGAAATGGAATGGTGAGCAGAGTGGAGCCTGACCCAGAGAACAGCACAGCCGTGGTGTAGGACGCTGAGAAGTGAGGGAGACGGCATCATTTGCCTACAGTGAGATGTCTGTATTACCCTGGAGCATGGAAGTAACTCAGGTGGAGCCGGTTTCGCCATGGAAGTTGAGGATGATGGCGGCCCAAGCGAAGAGGTGGAGGTAGGACTCACACCTAGTGCGCACTCAGGTGTTGGGGACAGCATGCTAACGCAGCTGAAAGAGGTATTGAGCACACGGGTGTCATTCTATGTTCTGGATAGCTGTGAGGCTGGAGAGGCCCAAGACCTGCGGCCTGATGACAAAGTGCAGTCAGATGACTTACTGGAGGAGGTCAATGAATGCCTCGGAGGAGAGCCAAATGTCGACATTCTGCATGAAGTACCTGATGTTCTGAGTACTCCTGACAAGAAAATTCAAGAGGAGCCTCGAAGTACTCAGTGTGTCCACTCTGGTGTCCCAACCCTTGAGATAAGCGCAGAATGTTTTCTCTGGCAAAATGTAGTGCAAGAAAGGCAGAAATAAGTGCAAAAACTGTGGGCATCTGGCCACCTCCAAAGAGCATTACGGGGCACAAAGACTCTTCTTGCCCAAGGACTGGCGAGTTTAAAGGGAACCTGTTACCTCGTTTTGCAGTTATAAGATGTGGCCACTTGCTTTTGGGGCTTAGGTACAGCATTCTATAATGCTGTACCTAAGCCCCCAGTCTGACCTGCAAGAGAAGAAAAACAAGTTTTGTTATACTCACCCGGGGTGGTCCGGTCTGATGGGTGTCGCAGGTCTGGGTCCGGCGCCTCCCATCTTCATGCGATGTCGTCATTCTGCTTGCTTCGTATCGCGCTCCTGCTCAGTCATACTGATCTGCCTTGTTGAGGGCAGAGCAAAGTTCTGCAGTGCGCAGGCACTGGAACTCTCTGACCTTTGCTGGCGCCTCAGCTGACCTTTCGCGGTCAGATGCTGGAGAAGGCCTGAGTTGTAAGGAAGATCTGTGCCCGCTCCAGTAAAGGCTGTGACCAGAGCAAAGCCAGGCCCAAGGGACACCAAGTCTGAGTTACTGGAACAGGTTTGGAGAGCGAGACAGAAGGATCATTGTGAGCCAGTGAGCGAGATTCGGACTACTCCACCCAAGGCCTGGGATCCAGACTACGCTGGTCTCGTATCGAAGACCAGAGCAATGCCGGTCAAGACCCGGAACCCAGATGACGCCAGTAAAGAGTCAAGGACCAGCTCCCCACTTTACCAGATCAAGGAGATGCCCTTTGGCGGTCAAGCACCAAAGATACCTGAAGAATACACGACCTGAGACCCAAACCTCAGCTGGTGATCAGAGGACACGAGTGAGCAGGGCAGTTGCTTTCAGCACAGACTCACGGTACTGGGTGTAGGCAGGGGGAGGCTGCAGATGAGACAGGGCCTGGCTGACGCTAAAGCGGCCCAGAAAGTGTTATTACACTTTGTCAGAGCCTGGAAAGCAGCAAGGCTGCCCTAGAGACTGTTCCTGCTAAATACAGTGTTTTCCCCCTTCCCGGTTAGACCAAAGTTGGACTCTAGACCCTGAGCTGATCTCAAGGACATTTCTCTCGTAATGTACTAATATATCTCTTTGCATATAATTGCCTGTTGCCTGTAAATGATACTGTGAATATTGTTTTTGTGCGATTTATCTGATAAATAAAGTAGAAGTAGATTGTTGATCCTGCCTGTTGTCCCCACTGTTGCATTTAGATCACCTGCATTACATTTGGCATAGTCGGCAGGATGCGACTTCCTCACACAAAGAAAGCGGGGAAGATGCGGTATATGGTGCAGATGGAAGTGCCGTGGAATACATGTGGATTAAGATGGAGGCCCGAAACATGAATTCCAATATGGCGATGGCGGCAGTGGAGAGGAGAAACACCGCCTATCGTAGATGTGGAAGGCGACCGAGAGCGCGAAAAGATGTTCAGCCCCCTTGAGTGACTGCCGAAAGAAGGATGGGCCCGGTGAAGAAAGGCCTGCCTGGAATAGGAGGTACGTTCCGGAGGGAGGCGTGGTACAGCGAGAGGCGTGGCCTGCAGTGTGTGAAAGTGCAGTTGGAGAGGGCGTGGCTAGAGGCGGAGACCTCCAGAGTGAAGTGTGACGCGGCGGTCATGTCAGAAATTCGGCCCAGGAAGAGGCGGAGTCGGGTGCACAGGAAGCGAGCCATTGGAAGGCGTCCAGCGCCATTTTGTCTGCAGTGTGGAAGACCTGAGATGCACCGAGAAGAGCTCCTGGTGAGAAAGGCTGGTTACACTCCAAATCCCCATGATAAATATTGGAGTTCAGGATGAGGAAGTGAGGATGAGATGGAGAAGATAATTACCCTCGGGGCCGCTGCAGGTAGTCAGTCGAAAAGAGGGGCTGTTCCGGAGCCGGTGCTACTTCAATGGTCGGTGTTGCCACAGATGAATGTGGGACTGTTGACGCACGAGCTGCGAATAATGTGCTGGAGCCGGATACTGACAGGAGAGGTTTCTGCAGCAGGAGCAGAAGAATCCTCAGGGGCGTGTTAACGGTCCACGCCAAAAGGAAAGATGCTACAGCTTCGACACAGGGCGCCCAGGAGTCGGCCCAGAAGTTGGTCCTAATGGTGGAGTCGAAGACCTCCGAGGGCGACATCGTGTCAGGACCTGGAATGGAAACAGAGAAGGAAGCTGGACAAGCTGATCCAAGGTGGGTTGACCCCGTTCCAATGAGTGATCCGCGGTCATGGACATCCCCTCTGAGCCCAAGAGATCCTGAACCCCCTGAAAGCAAACCACTGTGGGTGTCGACGCAATACTGGTCTACATATCCTGACCCTCTCTCAGAGCATAAACCAAAGTGGATGCTTGCACAATACCCTGCCTGGAACCCGAAGGAGGAAATTTAAAGACACCTTCCTGAGGGGGTGGTTGGAAGGATCCCACGCTGGCAGACAAGAGTCAGTCCAGGATTCTCATACCAGGGGCCAGGTCCTGGAGTTCCATATTAAGGAGAGATATGGATTTTTGGAGGAAGAGTTCACTGCTGATCAGGTCTACATCAGCCATGATGCGGTAAAAAGGAACTATCTGCCCTCTCGCCTACACAGCCTGTAACCGGGGGAAATCATTTACTTTGTTAATTGTGAGTGCCAGAAGGGGTGGTATGCCGCAGCGGTGGAGCAGCCCTATACGTGGGAGGACACATTAGAAAGGGATCGAAAGGTGTTCGCCTCAAGGGCCCAGTGGGAGGCCCTACAGAGGAAGGCCAGACAAAAATTGGCCAGGGAGGCCCCACAAGGGTTTGGACCCATTGCAGCAGGTAGCACATTCGGCTCTAAGGAGGTTGAGTCAGACCTGCCTGATAGGAAGCCGGTGACTGGAGAATGGCTGGCTGGAGGAAGAGGACCCGTCCTGGAAACACGGGCTGCAGATTTGCCACCAGGTGACAGGAATTAGCTATGTTCATTGACTCCAAAGTCCGAGGTCGATACTGGTGCTGCTACCGTGCAACTGAATCAGGAATTCAAAGTGGGCTGCGGGAATGCAGCCGCAGCCTAGGTAGATCCTGGTCCAGAAAAGGTCCCGGACCAGCCCTAGAGGTGGAAGAGACCACCATCCCCTACCACTTGGGTTGGCTTCATGGAGGAAGGTCCGGGCCAAGTCTTGACCGGTTGTTTGGATGACCGGTTGCTGTTAAAGTAAAGTTGGAGAAAAAGCTGCTGAGGTTGCTAGTTTGCAGCTTATCTCCATTAGGGGCTGTAACCCTCTATCCAGAAACCTGGACTATTGTAGATTGTTGCTGTTGAAACAAAAATTATTTTCCCTCTGGGTAAGAAGATGCAGATGTAAGTAAGTGACTGTTTAAATACTGATTTCTTTGTTTTGTTGCGCCTATCGCGACGTTTTCTGCTGGAATAGCAGAAGACGGCGCTTTCAGCGGGTTTTTGAGATCTTTCCCAACCAGGAGTGCACCATTCTGGACTGTGTCGCAATTGGATGTTATTAATGAAAGGTTTTATGGATATAGACTGTCACACTTGCTGTTCCAGGGCCCTTAACCGAGAAATGCCAGCTCTAAGAAGGAGAGATGAGGACAACTCGCCATCAGTGTTTTATAAATGATGTTTAAACTGCTTTGTCTCTGTACAGGCTTTTCTTTTTGAGGTCTGGCATGGTCAGGGACGACCATGATTAAAGTTTGGGAGAATGTAACTGTGGTGGAAGCTCATGGATTACTTCCAGACCCCCAATGTGCTTAAATGTGTTTATGTACTTGTATGTGGTACAGATAGAAAAAAACATGGGGCTGCAGTTAGCTGGGACAGGGTTAGCTGTAGTGGCCAACCCAGATGAGAGGGGGGAACTGAGTGTTAGAGACAGAGGCAGGAAGTGACAGTTCAGTTAATGTGAGGGCAGGAGTGCATATGCATCAGGAATAGTCGCCTGCTAAGGATGACGTGAGTTAAATATTCAGGGCAGCAGATTGCCGTAAATACCTTCCATGTGATTCTGTCTAATGGCCAAGTGCAACCTCGAGATGGACGTTGAGGACCAGGGGTACACTCAGCTTGCGAAGCTAGATAGAAAGATGGACTCAGACTATATGGGCTAAAGTTATCGCAATCCAAAAATGCTGCTGGAGGTGAGGAAGATCCACAAGAGCTAGGAAAGCTAGAGAGGGGCATATGTGGAGCCCAGCTGCGCTTGGTGCCACCGATCCTAGAAGGGTGCATTAAAGGATTCATCCACAAGAGGCCCTCAGAGCATACACACACCTTCTCCCTTCCTCAGACCACCAGAGGGAGCCCGTTTAGGGAGATAAAAAGGAGGGAGGAGGCAGGAAGTTAAGACACTCTCGGAACAGAACAGACTCTGAACAGACACTCTAGAGGAGACACTCCAGAGAGCACACTCTAGAGAGAACACTCTAAGAACAGACTCGGACTGAGACGCAGAACAGGTCAGTCTCCAGTGTGAGACTCAATTAGCTCAAGTCAGCGAGCTAGGAGCGTG
>VIAB01026794.1:0-12710 GCA_009801035.1 Oophaga pumilio
TCTGCTCAGAATTCATTTCTAACACATTCACAACAGTGGACATACCAGCTGACCGTGTCCGGGACCAGAACTCCAACCCCTGTCTCCCCGATGCGCGTTTCGGCATAAATTGCCTTCCTCAGGGGGTGTGCAAAGTGGAATAAACTGCGATCATTTGTAGCTGCCATACATGTAAGAATCGCCATCACCTGAACCGGATACCGCCCACCAGCCAGCGTCATACCTGCCGACGTCGGCTCACATAGGCCTCATGTGACCCGACGTCAGGCAGGAGGCAGAGACCGGAGAGACAGAACCAGGTAGTGCACAGCGCATGCGCCAGTCACAGCGGCAGCCATCTTGGTGAAGGGCAAAGATCATAACAAGCCCAGACATCGTCATAATAACACAGGAAAATCCTGACAATACGTATTGGCGCAAAAACTGTTCAATATATATATTACAGGAATCACAATGAGAGTAAACAATGGCCATCATAATATAATCGAAAGGGGAAACTGCTAATTATTTGTATGTTTCTGCCATCATATCTATTGAGTATTGATATTGGTATTATGTACGCATGCGCTGTGCACTACCTGGTTCTGTCTCTCCGGTCTCCGCCTCCTGTCTGACGTCGAGTCACATGAGGCCTATGTGCGCCGACGTCGGCGGGTATGACGCTGGCTGGTGGGCGGTATCCGGTTCAGGTGATGGCGATTCTTACATGTATGGCAGCTATAAATGATCGCAGTTTATTCCACTTTGCACGCCCCCTGAGGAAGGCAATTTATGCCGAAACGCGCGTCGGGGAGGCAGTGGTTGGAGTTCTGGTCCCGGACACTGTCAGCTGGTATGTCCACGTTTCATATATATCTGCATATATTTTACATCTAGGTGTGCTACTATTCTGCCCTTCCTTATATATTGGCACTTGCTTATTTAGTATTTGATGGTACTTTGGTACCTTTATTATAGATTGAATTGAGAGACATTATGAGGTATATATGTTATTTGCACTTTGCATTATATTTGTATCTGTGGCAATACCTATATGTTTGATGTGGACATTCTCCTTGATCCCCTGCTGCATTGCATTGTCATGTTGTGATTTGCACACGTCACTTTCTTCAGCTCCCTTGCTACCTTTGATATGAATTTTTGAATCAATAAGAATTATATTCATTAATATGGACATTTTGCACTACTTATTTCCGTGGTTTTCTAACCCTTGAAGTTTGCATATTGCATGAAAAGTTCTTATTTTCCCTGCTATGAAGGGAAGCATAAAGAAAGAGCAGAAAGTTAAAGGAGGCAGAAGATGTGCAGTAGAGAAGAGAGACCTGTGCCTTAGCTAGCTAGCAAGTGAGTGTAAGTAGCACTTGCTATTATGTTGGGCTATCCCAGGGCTATGGAAGGTCACAGAGAAGTGTGTAAAGATAACCAGCCTTAGCTGCCTACTGATGTAGTTTGTTTCAGACAGAGGAGACCTTCATGAGTCTATCAGCACAAAAGAAAGCACAAAGTGAAGGGCGCATCTGTCAACAGGATGGAGATTAGCCACCAATATAGCAAGCATTTAACACAGTAGTGTACCGCTGATTGGCATAGTCATGAGTAAGAGGATTACCATAATAGAGGAGTTTGAGAGCTGATACTCAAATGCGAAGATAAAGGAATGTGAAGACATCAAAAATAGCTGAAGATTGGTGCCTTTGCATGAAGAAACAGAGTAGACTACAACAACCATACACAACTATTTCATGGCATTACTGCTTAGAGTGGTGATGGAGGCAACCTTAAACATGTGTATCAAATCATGGCTTTCAGGAGGAACAGAAAGGGCATAAAGAAAGTCTGATCTACTATGACTCTGTAAAAGATATTGTAAGTTTGTTATGTATAGAATTTAAGAAAAAACTAGGTTCTAGTAATTGGAAGGAGACTTCTCTGACGAAGGCACGTTTCCGAAATGCGCGTAGGGGAAGTGGCACCATTGCCTGGTTGGGTAAGAAATGTAAGCATTCCTCAGTTAGTTATGTACTATTGAACAGCCCCATGTTTTGTGACCTCAGCGTTTGATTTGACACAATATGCATGTATACCATTGATGTCTGTATACTATTTGGATATATTCTTTAACTCTAGATTGACTAGACTTTTTTTGGGACTTTAATGACCATGAGGTTAACTTTGCATCCTTGCTAGCCTGTTGGAGGTGCCACTTTGTGTGTTTTTGGCATTCCACCACACATCCTATTAGTATTATGTTAAACATTGTCTACATTTTAATTTTAATAATCTGTTATTTTTTAAACGTTCTATTTACGTCCTCTCTCATATGTTTATATAATTGGAAGGAGAGCAGTCTTCACCTCTCTTTTTGGGATTGAAATGGGATTGATGTGAAGTGAATCTGCCAAGATATGAATTCAACAAGTCACTCGAATTTGACAGGGAGGAAATTTCAGTTTTCATCAAAGTTGTTTGATGCAAAATGACTGTTCCTTATTATTTTCTGAGCTTAGTATGTAAACAAATGAATACTCACCTCACCACTCGCTTGGCCTGCTTCCCACGCAGACCACTGTAAGGTCCTGTGCACCTCTTTGCTTCACCTTTTTCAGTCTTGATTTCACATGCTTCACCCTGACGTGGCCTCTCATGTCACTGTGCAACATGCCATCCTGGTGCATGTTGTGACATCATGACATCATAATGTGGATCACCCAGGGCCTTGTTAGTTGCACAGTGTTCATTTTGTCTTTTGTTTAGTAAACACTAGAGCCAAAGAATGAAAATATGCTTTTTTAACTAGTACATCCATTTAAGAGTATAAATCTTTTGACAAATTCCAAAATTAAATTTAGCTAGAGACCAAGTTTCATATCTCAGTTTAAATGTATTCCTGGAAATAATCTTCCATACACTCAAGCAGCAGACAAAAGCAACATATCAACTATTATAAAGCAATGATCTTTTATTCATGTGAAATGAACAATTTCAAACGAGGCAATATTGTATCACTCTATAGTGATTCCCGTAACACTAGATAATACCTTCAACTTCATTCTGTTTCCATGTAACTATGTGTAAATGACGCTCTATTAATTTGATGCCAGCAGAGGCACACAGCAGAATTTTTGATTCGCATGCAGTAACTCTCACAAGTAGCTCTGCGACGATGCAGAAAATGAAAACTATACAAGCATGAGATTTTTCTATCAGTTTCTAATTGTTTCCATAGAAACCTAAAATGCGCAAAAAGTACATGGTAACACTCAAGCCTAATACTGGAAACTGTATTTTATACTTTGAGAAATCTTTTAAATGATATTTTAGAACTATATTACACACTGCCACTGATAAAGGAACATGTGCCCATTTTTAGGGCTTTGCCATACACTTTGTATGATACCCACCAGAGTCCCTACAAATGTTAGCATGCAGAGTCTTTATGCATGGTGTAGCATATGATACGCAAAATTGCAGATTATGTTCCCAGCAGGTTATAGGTGCTCCTTTATTGATCTCTGTAATATGCGTGAGATTTTTTTTTGCCAAATAAAATTGGAAATAATAACACCTATACTGTACTCTCCACCATTGCAGGTGCCATTCCAGTGGTATCAACACTGGTTCTCCAGGGAATCGTGAGACATTGTTATGTCACGTGGTCCCTGCCACCAATCGCCACTGGTTTCATTCTCCTCTCATGCAGATGTAATTGACATCACGAGGAGGTGAGAGCTGCAGCTGCTCTCTCCCTTCTTCTTGATGTATTGATTTCTTCAAAGGAGAGGGAGATTAAAGCCAGTACTGATTGGCCACAGGAATTATGTGACATTGTTATCCCCAGGAGAGCAATTGCTTACACCCCTGGAATGTTGATGACACTGCAGGGGAGTATAGTTGTTATTATTTTACTTGAGCGAAACATCGATATTTAGAAGGATATGTCTGACAAATGGACAACCACCTTAACTATTCACATTGTTTATTCTTCTGAGTAGTGATAGGCGAACCACTGGATGTTTAGGTCTAGCGGGTTCGACAGAACAGTTAAAAAAAGATCAGTTCGGGTGCCAGAAACATATCCAAACCAGGACCACATTCAACAGCATGACAGCGTGGCAAACACTGGCTCTATTCAGCGGTAAGATCATTTACACTGGTCAGAGAGCTGCGATTTCCACACTGTCAGATAACAGTGTGAGCCAGCAACTGTGACTGGAAATAAAAAGTTAACCTCAGGTCACAGGCATCGGCTGATGAGAGTAATAGTCCCATCAGACTATGCCTGCTGTTGCTGATAACAGTATTCATCAGCCGGTGCCTGAGCTATAAATAAATACATGGCAAAGTGCCCTCTCACACATGGCAAAGTGCGACAAATCAATAGGCAACCCTGTCACAACAACTTCACCAAAAAACTTCGACAATCATCCAGTGTAGCGGAGCGGCGTTGGAAGAAAACACGCCTGCCAGACGACTTCACTGCTTTCAAACAAGCTACACTTGCCTTCAAAATAGCCCTCACCTCTTCTAAACAGACCTATTTCACAAACCTTGTATCTTCATTATCCTACAACCCAAAACAACTGTTCAGGACTTTCAACTCTCTCCTCCGCCCACCATTGCCACCTCCAACTCCCCTCATCTCTGCCGAGGACTTTGCCACCTACTTCAAAAATAAGATCGACCAAACAAGGCAAACCTTTACTGTTCCACCACCCCAACCACTCCATATACCAGACCTCTGCCCTTCCCTAATAACCTCCCTCTCCAACATCATTGAAGGAGAGCTTACTCATCTCCTTTCCAAATCACACCTCACCACCTGTGCACTTGACCCCATCCCTTCCCACCTGCTCCCCAACCTCACTAACACACTCATCCCAGCCCTAACCCATCTCTTCAACCTATCGCTATCTTCTGGTACCTTTCACTCTGCCTTCAAACATGCCACCATCACACCCATCCTCAAAAAAAACAAAGCTTGACCTAACTTCTATGCCCAGCTATCGCCCCATATCATTGCTCCCATTTGCTTCCAAACTCCTTGAGCAGCATGTCCACGCTCAACTTTCCAACCTCTCATCTAACTTTCTCCTTGACAACCTCCAATCTCGCTTCCGCTCCCACCACTCCACTGAAACTGCCCTGACCAAAATTACTAATGACTTACTCACAGTCAAAACAAACAGACAGTTCTCCATCCTCCTCCTCCTCAAACTGTCCTCTGCCTTCAACACAGTCGACCACTTTCTACTGCTACAGATTATTTCTTCCCTTGGCATCAAAGACCTTGCCCTGTCCTGGATCGCCTCTTACCTTTCCGACTGCACATTTGGTGTCTCCCACTCCCACACTACCTCCTCATCCCACCCTCTCTCTGTTGGAGTCCCTCAAGTCTCTGTTCTGGGACCCCAACTTTTTTCCATCTATACCCTTGGCCTAGGGCAACTTATAAATTCCCACGGCTTCCAATACCACCTGTATGCGGACGACACTCAGATCTACCTCTCTGGCCCAGATGTCACCTCTCTGCTGTCCCGAATCCCAGAGTGTCTATCAGCCATATCCTCCTTCTTCACCTCTCGCTTCCTAAAACTCAATGTAGACAAAACCAAACTCATCATCTTTCCCCCATCTCACGTATCTTCCCTACCCGATCTATCTATTATGGCAAATGGCATCATGCTCTCTCCCGCACCTTAAAATCCGCTGCCTCGGAGTAACTCTCGACTCTGCCCTGTCCTTCAAACCACACGTCCAAACTCTTGCCACCTCCTGTTGCCACCAACTCAAAAACATTTATAGAATCCGTCCCTTCCTCAGCCCTCAATCTACTAAAACTCTTGTGCATGCCCTCATCATCTCCCGCCTTGATTACTGCGACACCCTCCTCTGTGGCCTCCCCGTCAACTCTCTTGCACCAGTCCAGTCTGTCCTCAACTCTGCTGCCAGACTTATCCACCTCTCTCCTCGCTACTCTCCTGTTTCTCCACTGTGCAAATCCCTCAACTGGCTCGCAATTCCCCAACGAATCCAGTTCAAACTACTAACACTGACCTACAAAGCTATCCACAACCTGTCCCCTCCCTATATCTCTGAACTAATCTCCCACTATCTTCCTTCACGTAATCTTCAATCCTCCCAAGTCCTCCTACTGCCCTCCACACTTATTCGTTCCTCACACAACCGCATCCAAGATTTCTAACGAATATCCCCCATACTCTGGAATTCCACTCCTCAACATGTCCGATTATCCACCACCCTCAGATCCTTCATACGGAACCTGAAAACCCATCTCTTAACGAAAGCCTACTGCCTGCAATAACCATTCTGCCACTTCGCCACCACTTGAGCTTTCACCTAGCCACCACCCGAGCTTCCACCTCGCCACCACCAGAGCTGCTGCCTCACCGCCACCACCAGAACTACTTCCTCACCACCACCATCAGAGTTGCTATCTCACCATCACCACCAGAGTTGCCACCTCACCAACACCACCAGAGCTGCCGCCTCACCACCACTACCAGAGCTACCGCCTCACCACCACCGCCAGTGCTGCCGTCTCACCCCCAACGGAGCTGCCACATCCCCAACCTTCTGTCTCTTCCCCATTATCCCATAGAATGTAATTCCGGAAGGACAGGGTTCTCTCCCCTCTATACCAGTCTGTCATTGTAAATTTGTTTACTGTAAACGATATCTATAACTTTGTATGTAACCCCTTCTCATGTACAGCACCATGGAATTAATGGCGCTATATAAATAAATAATAACAATACATTTTTAAAAAGTGTCATGAGTTCTCCTCTATTTTTGATAACCAGCATGGCAAAACTGACAGCTGCGGGCTGCAACCCTAGCTTTATCATGGATGCCTATCAAGAATAGAGGGGTCCCCATGCTATTTTTTTTAAATAAATAATTTTAAACAACTGTCATGTGGCCCCCCATTTTTGAGAACCAGCCAAGCTGAAGCATACAGCTAAGGGCTGGTATTCTCAGGCTTATAAGGGGCCATGAATATTGGTCCCACAGCCTAAAAACAGCAGTCCACAACCATCCCAGAAAAAGCGAGTCAATTAGATACCCCAATTCTGTTGCTTTGCCTGGCTCTTGCCACTTGCCCTGTGGTGGTGATGGCAAGTGGGGTAATATTTGTGGGGTTGTTGTCACCTTTGTAATGGCAGGTGACATCAAGCCGACGAATTAGTAATGGAAAAGCATCTATGAAACCCCTTCCCATTACTAACCCCAAAGTCATTTTGGAAATAAATCCATAGCCAGAATAAAGTCCTTAATTTGAAAAAAATCCACATAATTTTCACTGTTTTATTTAAAAGTTAAAAACAAAGTTATTCTCACCTTATGCCCATTCTGTTGAAGCCCTGGTCACCTGTAAAAAATAGAAAATAAGAAACAACAATAATAATACTCACCTAACACCCATCCCATTGATGCCCTGGTCTCCTGTAGTAAAAAAAAATACATTCTTCACCTGTCTGACAAATTGTCCCATGCCATAATCCATGCTTGCGATAAGTGGTTTTCAACCTGTCCAGTTCCAAGATGCGACCATTCAGGCTGAGAACCATGGGAGAATATGCTGCTGTGAATGAAGCATCAGTGACTAGCAGTGATGTCATTGAGGTCAGCACAGGTTACTAAGGTTGCAATCCATGCTCACTTCGCTGTGAGCCAGACTGATGAACTGTGGTGACATCAGTGTGATCACCACTAGCACCATGAGAAAATGTCTCACAGTGCAGCACTGAGGTCAGTGAGTTTACCACAGTACATTGTAAGAAATTTTTCATGAGGACCTGCAATGGTCACTGAGAACAAAGCGCTGCACCATGAGACTTTTTCTAATTGTGCCAGTGGTGACCTCATTGAGGTCACCGCAGTTCATCAGCCCAGCTTACAGCAAAGTGAGCTGGGTACACAGCCTCAGTGACCTGTGGTAATCTCGTTGACGTCACTGCTAGTCACTGATCCTGCGCTTGCAGCAGCTCATTCTCACAAGGTTTTCAGCTTGGATGGTCGCATCTTGGCACCGTCCAGGTTGAAAACCACTTATCGCAGACATGGATTAAGGCATGGGAAAGTATTTCTGACAGGTGAGGGATATGGTTGTTTTTTATTTATTTTTTTACAAGAGACCAGGGCTTCAATGGAATGTGCATTAGGTGAGTATAACTTTTGTTTATTTTTAAATAAAAAAGTAAAACGGTGTGTATTTTTATTTCAAATAAAAAATTTTTTTTTCTGGCTGTTTGTTTATTTACAATATGATTATGGGATTAGTAATGGAGAGGCATGTCAGGAAATATGACGTAAGTCTTATTGCTCAATAACACACACTGAGCTCTGCTACATGTGCTTGGTACCTGCCAGCTCATCACCTACAATGCAGATTGGACCCCCCCTCACAGCCCCCTGTACAGGGTGTAGCTCTCATCCTCTATGCTCCCTCCTCCCCCTCTCTCCAGCTACACGCACTGGTGCAATGTGAGTTAATGTAGCTAGCAGCCCCCACTGAATAGCTTTATGACCAGCTAAAAAAACGGTTTAGCAGCTCTGAGACGCATGGCCTGTTCCTTTGTTTTGGTACAGTGTTCCTTTAAGATCAAATATAATGACCCCAATTAGTGATATAGGTGTAAAAGTTACTTATTTGGAGCCTACACCAACAGATCTATAACCCAGTGAAATCTCTAGGATCCAGAACCAGCAGTATATGAGAGATTTATTACTGCTTGACCGAGGCACGTAAGCAAGTCGTGTTTGTATTTAAATGAACGCTAACCTCATGCAGAGGAAAATGATAATTTGGTCGTCGCTCTACGAGGTCCCGACCGGAGATATGAACTTAATAACGGGTTAGTAAGTTTTCAGCCCTTGTGAAAGGGGAAGTATATTCCATAGCTCTGCCCAATTAGTGATGTCATGAACAGTGAGGTATAAGTTTAGGTAGCCCAATTAGGAAGCTCTCTCTCTCTTTTTACCTGGGAAGTGACTGACCAGATCCTGATTGGATGCACTGGGACTTATGCCCCTCCTCCCTGCCGCATGGCTTACCATGGAATGATATAAGATTGCTGTTAGCTTCTTTTCATCTTTCATCCTTTTTATTTCATAATTGCTTAGTACATATTGTAATTTGTCTGACTTTATAATATCTTGTATACTTTTGTAAACACTGCCTACTTTTTGGAGTAAAATATAAAATTACTTGCTTCATTTCTCCTTGCTCTATAATGTACTTTAACGTCTCCTGGGGCTAAATCAATGCTACGGTTTGGATCGGCCCCTGACCAGATGTTAATTAAGCACAATAAAGGGGGGCTGGTGGCAGTGAACGGTATAGGCGGCCCGGCTGGCGACTACTTATCCTAGGTGCAGTTCCCTGACTGACCTGAGGGTAAGGGGGGGGCACAAGTGAGCTGCAAGTTCCAAAACAGGACCTGGAAAGTGGAATCATAAATTCCCCTGAAAAAGGAACTGGGAGCAACCAAACACCCCCAGTTCGTCACATATTAGTGGCAGCAGTGAGATCATAAACCGTATCTCCCGTGCCGTTCCTCACATATTGTGGCAGTGGTGAGATGATAAACCGTTTACCCCGTGCCATTCCTCACAAGGCGTCTTATAGACGCCTCTCCATTGCTAACCCGTAAACTTGATGTCACCTGAAAATACAAAGGTGACATCCGCCTCACAAATGTTACCCCACTTTCCACTGTCACAGCAGCTGTCTCACCCTGTCTTCTGACAACGTGGGTAGCGCAGCACTCTGGCCAATGGTAATAATCAGAGCCACTCGTGTTTCTTGCTCTGTAATGTAGATAACAGCGTGGGAAACAGCCACTGTTTGGGACTTCCTGGAAAGTAGGTGTTCGGTACAGACCCCGAGCTTTACTGTTCGGGTTCGCCCATCTCTAGTTCTGAGCACTCCTTTACCAATGATTATTTAAGTCATGCATGTTTTCCAAAATTAATGATGTTTTATTGCATTTGCAAAGATGAAGTTTTTAAATACATAAAATCAAATCTAGAACTGCAAAACTTTACTAAGCATAGGGATGATTGGATCAGGTAGAATTCAAATTTGCCTGTTTGCATGAAATTTCACAGTAAATTCGAATTGAGAGAAGCTATTCTGCATAAACTCATTGTCCATTATAATGCTTTAGGGCAGTGGCTCCAAAACGCCAGTTCTCATGGCCCCCACCAGATCATGATTTTAGGATTTCCTTAGTACTGCACATGTGAGAGAACCTGTGGACATTTCTGATGCCTTGACATTTATTCCATTACCTGTGTAATACTTAGGAAATTCTGAAGACATAACCTGCGGAGCTGTGAGGACTGGAGTTTGGGAAGCAGAGCTCGAGGATCTCTATAGACCCCAGAACTAGAGATGAGCAAATTTGTTCGGATTTTGTCTCCGAACCTGATTTTGACATATTCGAGCCATAGTCGAACACTATTCGTGCCGAATGTATGTTTGATGATCGGTTCCGAATATATTCAGTAATTTCTGCTCCCAATAACTCTAATGACGTTCTGCTGTCTTCAAGGAATATTGCAAAAACAATATTCGATGCCAATCGTATTCGGAACCAAATCTCAACAAATTCGCTCAGTTCTACCCAGAAGATACTAAAAGAAATATGTAAAAAAGAAAAGAAAATACTTATATTCACCTCTATGGCCCTTACACTCCTCACCATCCCCCCTCCATTCATTGACGCATTATCTTTTCAAGCAGCAAGCGCTGAATACCTGGACCTCCTCATGTTAGACCCAGGAGTGTTTTGTGCAAGGGTGTGTAAAGTATCTAAGTAATAATGTGACATTGTACACTGTCACCTTGCACATGCATGCACAGAACTGGCCTGGGCAGCATCAAAGTTGAAAGTTCCAGCCCAAAGTAAAAGGCTGGGATTTCATCACATGTGGAAGTGCTAATAAGATTCATTGATGAACAAATGGGTAGCAGTGAGGAGCAGGGTAACCCAGAAAGGTGAGCTGTAAGTGAGCATGAGCCTTCATTTTTATTTTTTACCAATGACATATATTATGCTCTGGAGTCTGAAAAGACCCCAGAGCATACTAAGAGACATTGAATTTGTGGAGAATAGCTTCTTGCAAATTGAGATTCTGGGGAAAATCAGTGAGAACAGGAAAATTCGAACTTTCCCAGATACGCTCAACTCATTATTTTTTTTATTTTTTGATTGCCTGTTATAGTTTATAAAAATGGCAGCCATTATACTGCTGAATCGGCACGGCAGCAAATTACAAAAAATCTACATTTTGGCAAATGCAGAATTCAATTCCACATCTCTAATAAGCAAGATAAAATTGCATATTGATACTCCAGCAGTAGAAATATAACAAATATAGGGTCATAGGATGCTTTTAGGAGATTGACTCATTTATAATAATAATTTACAACAAAAAAAGCTGTTTTATTGTGTTTAAACCTTCACAACCCTATCAGTTTGTTCATTCTTACACAGAAAGAAAGCTTTCAGGTTCTTTGTTTTGGCTGTGATTAGTACTATAGTTAAATAAGTCCATTTCTCCATCACAGCTGAGCTTAATATTAGTTATCTTATAGGTATATAATATATACAAAATATATTACCATTTATTTATTCCAGCTTTCATGAATTCATTAGTTTTAAATAAAAACTCGTCACCACCTCTGTATTTAACACCCACTCCTGATATTGGCTTACAAATACTGAGGCAAAATACTGACTAAATACTGAACGTGTGAACATGACTTCAGGACAAACTTTAGTGTGCCACATCACTATTTTAATATCTATTAGTTTACTATTAATTAATTAATTTATTTCTTTATTAACTTATTATTTACATTCACTATTCTCATTTTTCACAAGGAAACACAAGGAGCAATTAATTGAAACTGAAAGGGAGAAAAAACTTTTTAACAGTGAGGGTGATCAATGATTGGAACAGGCTGTCACAAGAGGTGATGAGGTCTCCTTCAATGGAAGTCTTCAAACAGCGGCTGGACAGACATCTGTCTGGGATGATTTAGTGAATCCTGCTTTGAGCAGGGGGTTGGACATGATGACCCTGGAGGTCCCTTCCAACTCTACCATTCTATGATTCTATGATTAATTAAGTTTATTACTATTTTTTAGTATAAGGCTAAGTGCACACGTTCAGGAATGTGTGCAGAATTTTCCTGAGCAAAAACTGACTTTTTCCGCGGTAAAAACGAGCAGGTTTTTTTTCGCGTTTTTTTCTCGTTTTTGGTGCATTTTTTTTTGCTCGGATTTTGCGCGTTTTTACCGCGATTTTTCCTGAATTTTCTAGGTCAATAATATAGCGGGAAAAACGCTAGAATTCCGCAAAATTAATGAACATGTTGGTTCTTTTTCTGAGATGCGTTTTTTTCGCGGAAAAAAACGCACCATGTGCACAAGAATTGCGGAATTCATTCTAAATATAGGATGCTTAAATCATGCGTTTTTGACGTGTTTTTTCCCGCGAAAAAACGCGAAAAAAACGCAAATAATCCTGAACGTGTGCACTTAGCATAAATCTGCTATTAGTTTTTATTATTATTGTCTCTCCTGTAGATCAAGCTGTTAAAATAGCAAGCTTCTACTAGTTGATATATTCATAGTCAAATACCCAAAGAAAATATGAAAACCGAGCCAATTTATAGA
>VIAB01026794.1:15463-31598 GCA_009801035.1 Oophaga pumilio
CAATATATGAATGAGCATTTACAAGTTGGCCTTTTTTTCGGTTATATATTCATAGTCATACTACGTATGCATATTTCATTCTTTAGTAATTTTGCATTAAAAAACACATTTTCTTTTAAGTCACTATATTTTAAGACATTACTTTTTTTTGTTTTCATAAAGGTATGAAAGATTTATTTTTCAAGATGGGTTGTAGCTTTTTATATAGTATTTTAGAGTACATATAATTTATCAGTTTATAGTTATAACTTGTTTAAAAGAGGATTGTTAAACTTGTATTTATATTTTTTGTTGCTTTCTGGGGAGGTTTTAGCACTATGGCACTTGATAGGCCAGGGTCACACTTGCGAGTGCAATGCGAGAAACTCACACGAGTCTCTCACATCAATACCCGGCACTGCCGCCGGCACTCGGGACTGGAGTGTGCGGCTGCACGTTTTTCTATGCAGCTGCACACTCCGGTCCGAGTGCCTGCGGCAGTGCCGGGTATTGATGTGCGAGTTTCTCGCATCACACTCGCAAGTGTGACAATGGCCATATAGGGATAGCATGATTTGCTAGAGCATGTCTCTGACAAGGCATTGTAGGCTAATATTTATATCACCTGCTTCGATAATCCATGATATCCCCATGATCTAATGTCAGTGCATAGACTGAGAATCTAACACATTGGATGCCATGATCTATACCTCTGATCCCAGTTGTTACAGCAGGAACATATGGTGGTCTGCCATGTCTTCCAAGCAATCTCACCACAATCATTGTGACTTATATCAAAAGCATGGTGCCTTAACTACAGTCATTCTATAGTGTTCATGTAAACCTATGCGAAAGGTGGGATAAGAATCATAGCTAGCAATTTTTATCTTGTTGTCATATTTAGGGCTGCTACTATGTCAAAGCAGCACTACCCACCATTAGACTATGTTCACACAATTGTATTTTCATCCTACTGCTTTCCGTGATAAAAGCAGACAACTTTTAAACCAATGTTACTCAATAGGGCTGTTCAGGCGGCCATTTTGTTTCACATACCAAATGTCCATGTCAAAAAAGATCACAGAAGACACTAGACTAATCTATATTTGCAATGACATTCGACTAGTCAAGTCTGTAGGTGGGCAAAAAAAAAAAAGAATCCCATGCGTGTCATACGTTAATTTCCCCACCAAGGTTTGGTGTACAGTCACAGGGGCGGTGCTGGCCCGGTTTCAGTCACTTCTCTTTTAAAAAAGAGAAAGGTGGCTGTAACCACGCCCCTGGCACTGACTGACAGCCAGCCCTAATGCTGATCCTGCTGTCAGTCAGTGCCGGGGGCTCTCTATTCACGGTCATTGAAACCACGCTCACACCACCACTGTGACTGAATGCCGAAGGCTGTGGGAGGGGAAACAGTTAATTTCTTCCTGGCAGTGGGGCTCTAAGTATGAGAGCCGGGCAGGTTCAGAACGCTATTAAATTACAGATTAACCCCATATCTGCAGGTTAATAGTGTTTTTTTATGTGACAAGTTCCCTTTAAAATAGGAAACTCTATTTGGCCTTGTAAATGTGTATATACCACATTCAATTTTTTTTTTGAAAACTAGATGATTTTTTATAATCTCATATAAACTTACTCTTGTAGTTATAGCCTGTGTCACGGTATCACTGAACTCCAGTGAATACATCCATCACTGGCACCAGCAGCATCTCAATTATGCTCAATGGACATGATTCTAGTTCCCAGCTTGTAAGAAAAATAGAATTGAAAAGAAAAATTGCAATTTACAGTTTGTCACAATATGAAATACATAAAAAGCATGTTCTCATTTGCAGCCTAATTATAACCAAACACTTCAAAACATTGACAGCGTGGTTGCTAATAGAGATCAGAATTCCCGAGCCGGTAATGCTATGACTGCTGTAGATCTTCAAGGACCCAACTAAATATATCTAGTAATTACTTCTACGTTATTGGAGCTACACTTTCTTTTAGCTGAGATATATCTCTTATGGATCCTGCCAACACTTTCTCCTCAATGTAAAAATACAGCTCCAAACCAACCAAAAGCACAAGAAATATACAAGAACTTTGTTGTTGAAATGTGTTGAGATAATGAGATACCCCAGCATGTTAATAAACCTGCTGTGGAGATAAATGGGTACCATTAGTTTTCTCATTAGATTTAACTAGGATTATTTCTTTAGCTATGAGTCATTTATCTCAGTTTGGGTTTCCTGCTTACGAGGAACTGAACTTCTTCTTTGTCTAGTCTCTGTACCTTTTATTTCCCAGAGGCACATTACTTTCATCCAGCCCACAAACTTTCACAAATAACAAATTAGGTGGAACTTTCAAAGGGCATCAGCGCTAATAAAATGTTAAACTTAATTACAATTGTATAGTCTATCATACGAACATCCTTTACTCAAGCATGATACAAATAAATGGAAGATCTGACCCTGAAGTGATGTTGTTTACCATTTTTTTCTGACACTGCCTATGTAAAGTTGTTAAGTTGTCACAGTTTGGTTCTTAAATTTAAAAAAAAGTGTTTTGTATTTAATCCAAGAACAGCAGCACATTTATCCGTAAATTGTATCTGGTATTGCAGCTTCATTCATTTGAATAGGGCTAAGCTGCAGTACTAGGCAAAGCCCATGGAGAAAAATCTCTGTCTACTTTCTACATTATTCTACGTAAGTTGTGCAAATGATCATAAACTAGAATGGCACCATTGATCATGTATTATCCTGCCACAGCTTTACCCAATTTTCTCTAAACTGTGTTGAGCTGGCCTGGAGTGCCACAAAAATGCCAACACTTGCAAAATTTTTGTTACATTTCAATGTGTTTTATACCTGAATTCGGGCAACAAAAATAATGACAAATTGAGTCTTTTCTACTGTTTTCAAGCTCATTACTGTGGTTGTTGTACATAATCATTAAAAACATTGATTAAAAAGACGTTGAAAATTACAACCCTTGCGATTTCTAGAAAATAAAACTTTTTTAAAAACTTAAAGCAACCCTCCACCCCAACACTGAAAAAAATATTGTATAATTGTCATAAATAATCACCCTACATCCTGCTAACCATTGGACTCCTACTGCTTCCTCTGCTGAGACCAAGATTCTGGTTATTTTGCATCTAAATAGTCCACCACAGTGGTATAAGGAGCAGTGGTAAGTCTAATCCGCACCTACTCAGCACAGGTGGGTCAGGAGATGTGTATTTTAGACTTCTCACTGTGCTCCCTCTGCCACTGCAAAAGCCATTTTGGATGCATGAAGACCAGAATACAGATCTCAGGTGAAAAATGAAAAGCACATAACAAAAATGCTAAAGTACACCCAAAAACAGCTTGCAAAAGGGTTACTTCAGTAATCTAATTTTTATCTCAGGCAGGATTGTAATGAAAGGTAAAGCTGGAGATAGCTCAAGATCCACCTGTCACAGGGTTACCGCGACAGTGTGGAGCCAGAAGACCGCAGTGTCTAATTGCTTCTACTCCGGCGCTGAGAAGAAGTACTTCTCCTTCATTTTAAATGTGTTTATTTCTTCTGGCAAAACAGGGGTTAATTGGCCATGTTGGAAATCCCTGTGCTCACAGCTGTGCTTGGTTAGCCACTCCCTTCTCCATTATAATCTGTGCTTTGTTACTAATCCTCGTCAGAGCTAGCATTTGCTGCATGGCTAATGGAGGGAGAGGAGGACATATGAGAAGGAGAGTTGAAGGAGTTATTAGAGTAACTGGTGCTTGGTTTGTATACATGGTAATTCCTTATACTTCTCTATTTCGGTTTATTCTTCTACCTTCACACCCCGGTGCATTCCTCTGTTACATGTGAGTGAATATTTTGTATGCCTGGAGTTTTCTGTAAACCCTTGTTTGTGTTGCCTTGTCAGTAGTGCCCCTCTTCCCTGGGTGGGGAAAGAGAACAGACGAAGGGCTAACTTAGGAGATAAGGCGAGGGCGGAGGCTCTGGCATCTTCACCATCTGAAGTATCCTGGGAGCAGGGCTAGCTAGGGTGCCCCCTAGTGTTAGTGACAGGGTAGGAACCCCTGGTCCCGGGTCACCCGACAGCTGTGCCATGATACCACTATTGGCAATAGGTGATGGTCCTGTTTCCTCCTACTTTCCTTGTGATCTCAGTTTAGGTCATGGAGCATCCTTACAGCACTCTTCCATAGGAGCTAATAAGTCCTGTTCTGTTACCAGTTTTCTATAACCAAGTGGCTTCTATAACAATGTAGATCTATAGCACTTCTCTAGAAAAAATATTCACTGATCAGAGCAGGGGCACCAGTGAGATGACTGCTCTCTTTACTATAGTGCCTTGCGAAAGTGTTCGGCTCCCTGGAACTTTTCAACCTCTTCCCACATATCATGCTTCAAACATAAAGATACCAAATGTAAATTTTTTGGTGAAGAATCAAAAACAAGTGGGACACAATTGTGAAGTTGAACAAAATTTATTGATTATTTTACATTTTTGTGGAAATACAAAAACTGAAAAGTGGGTCGTGCAATATTATTCGTCCCCTTTAACTTAATATTTTGTTGCGCCACCTTTTGCTGCGATTACAGCTGAAAAGTCTCTTGGGGTATGTCTCTATCAGATTTGTACATTGAGAGACTTAAATTCTTGCCCATTCTTCCTTGGCAAACAGCTCAAGCTCAGTAAGGTTGGGTGGAGATGGTTTGTGAACAGTAGTTTTCAGCTCTTTCCACAGATTCTGGATTGGATTCAGGTCAGGACTATGACTTGGCCATTCTAACACCTGGATACGTTTATTTGTGAACCATTCTATTGTACATTTTGCTTTATGTTTGGGATCATTGTCTTGTTGGAAGACAAATCTCCGTCCCAGTCTCAGGTCTTTTGCAGACTCCAACAGGTTTTCTTCAAGAATGGTCCTGTATTTGGCTCCATCCATCTTCCCATTAATTTTTACCATCTTCCCTGTCCCTGCTGAAAAAAAAGGCCCAAACCATGATGCTGCCACTACCATGTTTGACAGTGGGTATGGTGTGTTCAGGGTGATGAGCTGTGTTGCCTTTACGCCAAATATATCGTTTGGCATTGTTGCCAAAAAGTTCAATTTTGGTTTCATCTGACCAGAGCACCTTTTTCCACATGTTTGTTGTGTCTCCCAGGTGGCTTGTTGCAAACTTTAAACGACACTTTTTATGGATATCTTTGATAATTGGCTTTCTTCTTGCCACTCTTCCATTAAGGCCAGATTTGTGCAGTGTACGACTGATTGTTTTCCTATGGACAGACTGTCCCACTTCAGCTGTAGATCTCCGCAGTTCATCCAGAGTGATCATGGGCCTCTTGGCTGTATCTCTGATCAGTCTTCTCCTTGTTTGAAATGAAAGTTTAGAGGGACGCCGGGTCTTGGTAGACTTGCAGTGGTATGATACTCCTTCCATTTCAATATGATCGCTTTCACAGTGCTCCTTGGGATGTTTAAAGATTTGGAAATCATTTTGCATCCAAATCTGGCTTTAAACTTCTCCACAACAGTATCATGGACCTTGCTGTTGTGTTCCTTGTTCTTCATGATGCTCTCTGTGCTTCAAACAGAACCCTGAGACTATCACAGAGCAGGTGCATTTATATGGAGACTTGATTACACACAGCTGGATTATATTTATCATCATTAGTCATTTAGGACAACATTGGATCATTCAGAGATCCACAATGAACTTCTGGAGTGAGTTTGCTGTACTGAAAGTAAAGGGGCCGAATTATATTGCACGCCCCACTTTTCAGTTTTTGTATTTCCACAAAATTTAAAATAACCAATTAATTTCGTTCAACTTCACAATTGTGCCCCACTTGTTGTTGATTCTTCACCAAAATATTACATTTGGTATCTTTTAATTTGAAGCAAGATATGTGGGAAAAGGTTGAAAAGTTCCAGGGGGCCGAATACTTTCGCAAAGCACTGTATGCACCAAAAACACAATTTAAAAAACAAGCAACCAGAAAAAAAGGCAAGTTATAAAAAATTATTTCAATAAATAAATTATTAAAACAAATTGGTAGAAGTACAAAATAACTTGATGTATTCTTTTAACCAACTCTGGTTGGAGAACTGCCCTCTACTTTCCTTGTCTCCACTTTGTTCCTACTTTTCCTTTTCACATTAGCTATTTTATTTTGCCAGGTGAACAACACTGTATTGTCAATAGCATTTTACAATATTGCTAAATAAGCCATCAATGTCTGAGTAGGATTAGACCTTTTGGATCCTAACTAATGTCTGGATTCAATGGTTTGCAAGGCTTGCTAAATCATGATGTATTTGTATTTTCTTGCGCACATCTCTACTCTTAATCAAAAACTGTATAAAAAATACAGTACTTCTCAGTTAAAGAGCTCCACTGTTCTGGACATTAGTTGGGGGCAATCTCACTTGCAACCTCTATTCCCTGGGCTTATAAAGGAGCAGCAGAAATTCTTTGTGACATGAGATGTCTTGCATCACGTAAAATCACATAAAATATGTTATTTAATATTTTAATCCTTGCACATTATATAGTTATATAGTTATTAAGGTTGAATGAAGACTTTAAGTCCATCTAGTTCAACCCATATCCTATCCTAACCTGCCCTAACATGTTGATCCAGAGGAAGGCAAAAAAAACCCAAGTGGCAAACAGTAAGCTTCACATTGGGGAAAAAAATTCCTTCCCAACTCCACATACGGCAATCAGACTAGCTCCCTGGATCAACGCTGTATCTAGGAAACTAGTGAATATAGCCTGTAATATTATACTTTTCAAGAAAGGCATCCAGTCCCTTCTTAAATTTTAGTAAGGAATCACTCATTACAACATTAGACGGCAGAGAGTTCCATAGTCTCACTGCTCTTACAGTAAAGAATCTGCGTCTGTGATTATGGCTAAACCTTCTTTCCTCCAGACGTATAGGATGCCCCCTTGTCCCCGTCACAGGTCTAAGAGTAAAAAGATCATTAGAAAGGTCTTTGTACTGTCCCCTCATATATTTATACATTGTAATAAGATCACCCCTAAGCCTTCGTTTTTCCAAACTAAATAACCCCAAGTGTAATAACCTGTCTTGGTATTGCAGACCCCCCAGTTCTCTAATAACCTTGGTCGCTCTTCTCTGCACCCGCTCCAGTTCAGCTATGTGTTTCTTATACACCGGAGACCAGAACTGCACACAGTATTCTAAGTGTGGTTGCACCAGTGACTTGTATAGAGGTAAAATTATGTTCTCCTCATGAGCATCTATGCCTCTTTTAATGCATCCCATTATTTTATTTGCCTTGGCAGCAGCTGGCTGACATTGGCCACTAAATGTGAGTTTGTCGTCCACCCATACACCCAGGTCTTTTTCAGTGACAGTTTTGCCCAGTGTTTTACAATTAAGCACATAATTATACATCTTATTTGTTCTACCCAAGTGCATGACCTTACATTTATCCCCATTAAAGCTCATTTGCACATTGTTTACCTGAATGCTATTTTTACTACAGAGCCTGATAGTTTTGTAAAAAAATTTATCGAAAGAAAACTTTGTAGCATATCTTACCAGAGAAATATGCTTCCTTCGCCACTTATGAACCACATTTAATACACCTCTCGCTTTCTGAATTTGTCATTCACTGAAAAAAATATAAAATCTATAAAACTGAAATTAAAATAAGCGGCCATATCACTGAGGGATCAGATTACAGCAGCTCAATGAAGTCTATGAAGGAGGGAGGAATGAGCGCAGAAGTAGTATTTGAGTGAGGGGCACAGAGACAGTTTGGATGCTGTTTTCTAAAAAAAAAATTTTCTCATCCCAGAGCTGAATTCACTGCTACACTACTCAGTGATGCTGCTTATGTCCTTTGTGACTCTATTGCTATTGAGAGTGTGCTACAAAGTAGCAGAAGAGCAGGAATCCCTAATCTCTGTGTGTGAAGTATCTATGAAACATGACACTGTGCAACAATTTATTTTTTTTTGCCTACTACTGGGCGAAAACCCATGTGTATAATTTCTGCTAGTCTCCACTCACTCGCTCAGAAACACCTAAAAATTAGAGAGAGCATTCGCAGAGGAGAAACCTGGTTAAAAATACATGAAATAATGTATATAATGTATAGTATTATTCCACATGTACAGCACACACACGACAGAATATTCTGCAACATCCCCTGACATAATAGGTATCCTATAATGGGGTCCTCCATTTATATTAAACAAAATAAATAAAGGAAATCTCATTATGATTAGTTTCTTAAATTTATATATATTCTGACCCAATACTAGAGAAACAAATGGTTACAGAACAGGCTTCTCTAAGAACAGGCTCCTCACACTGCTGTCCAATGTCTATCTTGTCTTTTTAATTACTGGTTGGTTTGCCCTGAACATAAGCTATACCAAGAAGTACTGTAAAAGAATCTCCAGGTCACAGTAGTCGCTCAGCTGTGACATGGTGGACAGCAGTGCAAGCAGCTTCTTCTTTCATCAACACCCCTGGTATTTCTAATATTAGATCAGAAAGACATGGTGGACAACATTGTGAGCAACTTCTTCTTACCTCAGCACCCCTTGTATCTCCAGTATTAGATGAGATAGACAGTGTGGAAAGCAGTGTCAGCTGCTTCTTATCTTAGCACTGCTAGTATCTACAGTTATAGATGAGAGAGACAGGGTGGAGAGCAATGTTAACAAGCTCTTCTTACCTTAGCACTCCTTGTATCTCCAGTATTAGATGAGGTAGACAGGGTGGAAAGCAGCATGAGCTGCTTCTTACCTCAGCACTGCCAGTATTTCCAGTATTAGGTGAGATAGACAGGGTGGAGGGCAGTGTGAGCAGCCTCTTCTTACCTCAGCACCCCTGTTATCTCTAATAATGGTTCAAAAAGACAAGTTGTACAGTAGTGCAAGCAACATCTTCTTACCTCAGCACACCTGGCTTCTCTGGTATTAAGTTAGAAAATCTAGAGCACATCTTCCAACATATTAAGAAAAGGCGCACAGCTTCCTATTGCACATGTTCACAAACAGTTGTCCTAATAACATTGTAGGTCAGGTTTCTGTTAGTTTAACAGTATGGAAGTAATTTTGATGCACTACAGTGATTACCATGTACCAAAAGCAAAAAAAATTCCCAGTAGTACTCACAATTTTTTAGAAACACCTGCCTTTTTATTCTGGAGTGCTCTTCCAAGACAGGTGACCAAATAGGAATTTCCACATTGAGAAAAAAATGGATAAGCACATCCAAAGATAAAAAAAATTCAAGCTTTACTATAAATCCGTATTTTTAAAAGTTCATATGTGAATAGTGGTACAGAAACTGCTCTGACGCTCTATGACTAAGGGCGCAGTTAGCACCAAAAATGCTTCAGAGAGGTTTCTGTACCACTACTCACATACAGTGATTACCCTGAACCAAAAATAGTGTTATTTGCAAATCAATAATATATTTTAAATAACAATGTAACAGGAGTGATGGAACCATTGTGCTGTGGCCCGAGGAGAGCCTGGAGGGGCGTAACTGGGTGAACACTTGACTCTTCACTAGAGCCCCTGATGGTGGGTTAGACTTGGCTCCAGGTGGACACCAGGTGCTACGCCAGAATGGACCTCAGATGCACAGCAGCTGATCCCCAAGGGACATGAAGCTGGAAAAGCCAAGAAGGGAAGGAACCAAGGAACAGCAGGTGCTGGCAGGCACAGCTGGTAGACAGGCAGGCACTGGCAACTGCAGGCAGGGGTGGCTGTGATGCAGAATGGCACTGGTAGCTGCAGGCAGGTTCGGCTGGTATAAAGATGGGTACAGGCAGTGCAGGCAAGTACAGCTGGTATACAGACTGCCATATTCAGACTGCCATTGGCAGATGCATGCAGGTACAGCTAGTATACAGACTGCCACTAGCAGGTGCATTTATGTACGGCTGGTATTCAGGTAGACCCAGGCATATTCAAGCTGGTACGGCTGGTATACAGACTGGCACTGGCAGGTGCAGACAGGTACAGCTGGTATACAGGTGGACACAGGCAGATGCAGGCAGGTATGGCTGGTATATAGACCGGCACTGGCAGGTGCAGACAGGTACGGCTGGTATGCAGACTGGCATTGTCAGGAACTAAGAAACTGGGGACCTCAGAACTAACAAGCGTGCAGAGAAACTGACTCATCATGTTGCTCAGGCACCTCCCATCATATGGAGGTGCCTTAAATCATAAGTGTCTCACAACCTTTGGCTGGGGACACTTTAGTATGGCCTGCACTGTTCCTTTAATAGGGAAGGAGTGCATGCCCTAATCACACTGCAGTAGGATCTGCAAGCCATGCGCAGACTAGGAGGAAGAGAAGGAAGACAATTTGTTTTATTATTTTTTTTTGTATTTCCTGAGAGCCCCTTTAGAAATAAAATGTTTGTATTCATAGGAAAATACAGTAGTGTGGCAAGGAATGCAATTAGCTTATATTTACATCTTGAAAGTACATGAGAAAAAAAATATCTTCCTTGATATGTTTTTGACTTCCAGTAGATAAAAAGAAACATTTTCATGGTGGAGATATTTTCTTCCAATAGCACTTGTTTCCAATTGTCTAGAAATGTTTCAATGTCAAAGACCTATTCTTTTTAAAGACTAAATTATGCTTATGCTTTTATGTTCAAATATTAAAGCATGTTAGAATAGAAGAAATGCAGTATTCCCTTAAAAGGTTCCAGGAAAAGACATTAAATAGATCTTAGCTAACCAGAAAAGCAGATTGCGTTTCACTTGTAAATCTACACAATCTCACAAGGTTGACACACTGTATAATAAAAAATGGACCATGCAGGGCTGCTTTCTAAGAAGATGACATGAATATATATGTGACTTCATTTAATATGTGTCTATTCAATAACTGTGTTTTTAGCACTTTTCTACCAAAAAAAGGATTGCATGGTAAAGTTAAAAGTATGATTTTGGGGTACATTGAAACTGCCTTAATCCAATGCCCCTGTGATCATATACTGTAGGTTTTGCTAGTCCATCAAATAATTATAATCTAAAGAGCAGCAGGTGGAAGTGTATGTGCACAGGGGAGAGATGAGTGGAAGAAGGGGGTGCTATCTTCTCCCGGCCTTGAGGGGACCCAGCAGTCGAGCCCTTACTGATCAGCAAATTATCACCTATCTCATGGTAAAAGTAAAAATAAACAACCAGTTTAGGTCTAGGCTATTCTAGGTCTTCAAGGTAAGTAATAGTGTAGCCAGTCATTTTTCAATGCAATTAGTTGGTCCATGTAAACAGACCTTTAAAATAACCTTTCAGTACAAAGGGCCGGATTCATCACGATTGGTGTTGTACACGCTGGTCTTGATGATGGGGCATCCACAAATATTAGTCTAATCCCTGCTGGTGTAATATCTGATGTGTAATAAACACCGCCACTCTTCATGAATTTCACGAGCATCGATTGCCACGCTTCCGTTGCACCCCAGCTCTGTCCATTTCAGCAGAGCTGTTAGTAACTGGCGTGAAGATGTCAAAAGTCACAACAATTATGTGAAACTGCAAGTTGCATCTAAACTTTGTGACTTTTCAAAGTTTTTATGCCATAATACTGGCATGAAAGCTTTGATGAATCGGCGACCTAAGACTTTTAAATCTGTTATACTCCTTGTCCGTGTCTTGAAAAATCTTTTCTCACAGGTGTGCCGGCCCATTCCTTATATTGTGGCTGTGTATATTTATCCTGGCATGTAGTTTTTTTTTAGTCTCCCCATTGTATGCTCCTCAGGGCACCTCATATACAGTATAATGTACCCCACATTGTAGGATGTGCACAAGAAGCCATCAGTCACTTTATGGACCTGTATACACACTACAGGTCAACACTCTGCAATAAATGAACACATTAATTCCACGATTTCAAAACACATTGAAAACATAAGGCTCTTAGCTCAGTGGCTGTTTGTAGCTGACAAAGATGAATCTACGGAGACACATAACAGGAAAATGCTGGACACATCTGTGGGAAAACACTGGACTGGGATATAATATATGGAAGTTCAAGCTTATAAGGATGTTCCAGTCTTTGAGAATAGGACTTAATCCAACACCTGAATTTATGACTCACTGCTTGGACACAGTTCACACCTCTACCAGACTGCCTCCAGATCACTAAACTCCTAAATCTTCATTTCTACCGTCTCTCCATCAGATAGAAAAGCCTTTATTTTATAAATTTTTTGACTGTTTATTGAGCAATTTTTATCCTTAACATAACAAAACAATTATGCATTTAGTTAGTGCATATTAGGAACTTATAAAACATTATTATTGCATCAGACAATTAATTGTCAACGAAGAGTCTTGTCAAAGTCAACAAGTAAAAGTCCATTGAGCAATGAATGAAATGATTCCTAAGTTATTCAATCAAACATCAAAAATCAAACAATAATACTATGGAGGTAGGGGGAAAGAAGGAAAGGGGGAAGAAAGGAAGAGGAAGGAAGAAAAACAGTACAATTCCGAAGGATGACAAGAAAAAATACCAAATATCTCGGTTATAAGACCTTTTGTACAGGGGTTTTGCTTACAGAGAAACTCAAAATGGGTAAATGCATAAAATATTGTGTTTTCATGCAAAATCAGTGCTTGATGACTTATTTGTAGATGGCAGAAAAAAAGCGGAACTTTAAACGTTTCCCTAATAATTTGGAAAGGAAGAATATTTCTAGTAAAGGAATCCACTATATCTGCATAATAGAATAAAAGGGCTTGCAACCATGGCTTTGTTATGTTTGCTGAAAGACTATTCTGTATCGAAGGTGTAAAGAGGAAGGCGATCATAGGGGACATGGGTGACATCAAGAGAAAACTCTTACTACTCATTATTAGGGATGGGCGAACCCATACTGGTCACATGGTTCCGAACAAGGGTTTCCATGGGAAACCAGTGTTAAAGTTCGGGTCTGGTTCGGGTCCAGGGCCATTAATTATACTTACCTATCCAGCAACGCGTCCTCCCATCCCATTGCCGAATCTGCTTCCGCACGAACACTTCCGGAAAGAGCCAAAGACTGCCGAGTGCAGTGAATACTGCCGGCAGTTAATGAGTGGCTCCGGAAGCAGATGCGGCAGTGGGACAGGAGGACGCATCTCTGGATAGGTAAGTATAATTATAATGGCCATATCTGTAAAGTTCAAGTTCGGGGTTAGGATGTATAGGGGCTATCCAAAGTTTTTTCGATTTCTGACCTCTTTGTATAAGCTCAAAGTGAGGCCCAGGACGGAATTTCGATGAAGTTGAACTGCTAGATAGTGTCACCAAATATCTAGGAAGTTAAGGCTCGCTTGTGTTTTTGGGGAAAAGAGGACTGATTTGACTATATGGTGACATTTATGTCCACAAAAGAAATTAAGAAGATCAGCCTGAAATTTTCTCAAAATTGGACGTGGAATTTGTTTAGGTAGAGTCTCTAACATATAAACATTTAGGAATTTGGAGCATATACAGTACAGACCAAAAGTTTGGACACACCTTCTCATTCAACTATTTTTCTGTATTTTCATGACTATGAAAATTGTAGAATCACACTGAAGGCATCAAAACTATTAATTAACACATGTGGAATTATACATTACACTTTACAAAAAAGTATGAAACAACTGAAAATATGTCTTATATTCTAGGTTCTTCAAAGTAACCACCTTTTGCTTTGCTTACTATTTTGCATGCAGAAAAGATGAACGGATGGATTCTACATGCCTGGTTCCCACCGTGAAGCATGGAGGAGGTGGTGTGATGATGTGGGGGTGCTTTGCTGGTGACACTGTTGGGGATTTATTCAAAATTGAAGACATACTGAGCCAGCATGGCTACCACAGCAACGTGCAGCAGAATGCTATTCCATCCGGTTTGCGTTTAGTTGGACCATCATTTATTTTTCAACAGCACAATGACCCCAAACACACCTCCAGGCTGTGTAAGGGCTATTTGACCAAGAGGAAGAGTGTTGGGGTGCTACGCCAGATGACACAGTCACCAGACCTGAACTCAATCAAGATGGTTTGGGGTGAGCTGGACCACTCACCACTTCAATTTAAATAATAAATAAATAAATATTCAATTTAGAATAAATCCCCAACAGTGTCACCAGCAAAGCACCCCCACACCATCACACCACCTCCTCCATGCTTCACGGTGGGAACAAGGCATGTAGAGTCCATCCGTTTACCTTTTCTGCGTGCAAAGCAGTAATCAAAGTAAAAGGTGGCTGCTTTGAAGAACCTAGAATATAAGACATATTTTCAGTTGTTTCACACTTTTTTGTAAAGTGTAATGTATAATTCCACATGTGTTAATTCATAGTTTTGATGCCTTCAGTGTGATTCTACAAATTTCATAGTCATGAAAATACAGAAAAATCTTTGAATGAGAAGGTGTGTCCAAACTTTTGGTCTGTACTGTATATTGCACAAAATAATTATGGTTCCTCTTTAGGATGTCTGATACAAAACACATTTTAATTACATTACACAGCCTTTTAGACCCTGCTTATGGCACTATAACCCAAAGCCTTTACTTGGCATGCTTAAAAGGGTCCCTGTCTCTCTGTTAACCATCTAAATTCCACTGTTGCCATTGACCGTGACATCTAAAGGGCTAATTGGCCACGATTGGTGATAAAACTGATCATGAATGATGCAGCAGGGTGTCCGCTATAATAAGTATCTGACACCGGCTACATTTTTTCCAGTTTGCTAGTGCTGTAATGAAGATTAAGGTTCCTTATTGACAGAGGGAAAAAGGCATATCACCATTTATTAATGGGTTTCTTGGCATATCACCATTCATTAATGGGTTACTTGGCATATCACCATTCATTAATGGGTTAATATGAAGTACAGCAGACAAGACAGGATGTTACTTACGCTCATTTAAAAACAAACCATGACTTCTTGTCATCAGTCTTGGCATGTCTGTTACTAGACAAACAGTGCAAGGCACTTTATAGGGACTTCACCTAAGGAACATCTGATGGCATACTGTTATAGTCACATGACTGCTTCAGCCAATCACAGGCCTTAGTGGTTTGGTAATAGTACATATCACTGTGATTTCTTGTCCAGATACATACTACTAGAGTGGCCACTACCGGGAATTACAGAAGGTTGGTAGAACATTACGTGCAGTTAATAAAATGTACATATAAATGTATATGTTATGACTACTATACCCAAACCCCCTATGGCTCTTAAAAAAAATTGCCACTGCACAATAGAACCCTACTATAGTCTTCATTCAGTTCAGTAGAACCATTGGGAATCTAAGAGATATGAAACCGGCCTTAATCTACATTATAAATACTGAATCAATATTATCCTGGACAGAGATATTTTATGGTTTTATTAAATAATGCACATTTTGTAGCAGAATACCTGTAATTTGGATTTCTACCAATATTGTCAAAGAAGGATGGTAAATAAAAATGTTTGATATATTCAGTTCAGCAGGAAATCATACGCCTTCATGAGCACATTATAGAGAAAATGCAGGTTCCTTTCTATTCGGCCTTCACTTCAGAAAGAATTATGTACGAAAATCATTGATCTGAAAAGAAGAAAAGGAATACTATTCAAAATAACAAGATATTTAACAGTAAATGAATATACTGGAAATATGATGAAATACGCATTTTATTACAAAGAGAATTCATTATAGCAGATGTTCAGTCATGAGCTCAAAATTGATATGTAAGTCAGTAACTAGTGATAAGCAAATGTGCACGGATATGGTGTTATCTGACCATGCTCGTGTGCTTACAGAGGGACTTCGGCATGCTCAAAAAATATGTTTGAGTCCTGTTCGGCAGCCACCACACATGCAGAGATTGGGGGTCATTTAAGCGGGTCTCTTTTCACAAAGACTATACTGAGCCTTATCTCAAACTTAAATTGCTGGCTTAATTAATCATTTGTATTTTGTTTGTTTTTTTTCAAGTCCGATTTCTTTATTTTGTTTTGTGTTGTTCTTTTACAGATTTTCCATTTAATGTAGCAAAAGTAACTGAACATTTTTCTGCATTATAATATAAAATGTGTACTGTAAGCACTTGGTACATCTACAGGTCCTTCTCAAAAAATTAGCATATAGTGCTAA
>VIAB01026798.1:7262-18042 GCA_009801035.1 Oophaga pumilio
TACAATATGTCACGAGAAAACTATCAGAATCGCGAAGATCCGTTTAAGCGTTCCAGAGTTGTAGCCTCATAAGGAGACAGTGGTCGGAATTGTAAAAATTGGCCCGGTCATTAACGTGCAAACCACCCTTGGGGTTAAGGGGTTAATGACCTTGTAGATGGGATTGAGAGTAAAGTGTCTGTCTTTGCTGACAACACCAAACTATGTAGGATATTAAAATATGACCTTGACATTACAATATTGCAAAACGATCTGAATAAGATGACTGAATTGGCAAACACTTAGCAAATGAGATTTAATATAAGATAAATGTAAAGTAATGCACCTAGGACGGAGTAATCCTATTGCTGCATATACATTAAATGGGAGTATACTCAGGACTACAGAACAGGAGAGGGACTTGGGTGTTCTCTTTACATGTAAGCTGAGCAGCAGTACTCCATGTCAAGCAGCAGCTGCAAAAGCAAACAAGAATTTAGGATGTATAAAAAGAGAAAATCCCGCAATCCCAACGTATTACCCCTTTATAAATCTCTGGTGAGGCCACATATAAAATATGGGATCTAGTTTTGAGCTCCACATTTTAAAAAGGATATTCAGAAGTTATTATCAGTTCAACGACGGGCAACTAGATTACTACAAGGGATGGAAGGCCTCTCATATAAGGAGAGGTTGGAAAAGTTGGGCTTCTTTAGCTTAAAATTAGATGCCTCAGAGGGGATCTCATTTACATGTATAAATATGTGTGTTGCAATTACAAAACACTGGCACATGACTTGTTCCTTCTGAGGTTTGCTGAGTGCCCACTAGTCCTCATTACGGGTGGAAGAAAGGCAATTCCGACAGCTAAACAGGAAAGGGTTCTTTACAGTTAGAGCAGTCAGATTGTGGAATGCCCTACCACAGGAGGTAGTTATGTCAGACACTATAACAGCTTTTAAAAAAGGGCTGGACGATTTCCTTGATACACAACATAGGGGGTTATAGCTAGATTAGTGACAAAATGTACAGTTGGTGGAGAAAGGTTGAACTTGATGGACCTAGGTCTTTATTCAACTTACGTAACTATGTAACTATGATCAGGACTATAAAGCTGGGTGAAACAAAGAGAAGTTTTCACATGTATGGGCTGCCTAAGGGCTGATGTGATCCATGATTCATTTCTCGTTCCCTCAGGAAAATAGACAATAAATTTATTTTATAATTGTTTTGCATATTTGTGTGTGGTTTTATTTTTACCTTTTTTTATATTTATTGGAAGGACTGTATTTTTAGATTAAAGCTTAAAAATCTTTAATAAGTTTGACACTTGTATACTCTAACAGAATCTACAGCCCTTCAGCGAGTGTGTGACCTTTGATTGTCTGACAGTAACATATTTTGGGGACTCATCTCCCTGTGTGTTTGATGAGTGGTGGCAGCAATCTAAGAAATCAGGGTAGCTGAATGTGTTGGGGTATGATTTATGCTCACTTTATAGCCTAAAACAGAGGTTAACAGCTGGGTTCAGTGAGAGGAAATAAATTAACCCTTGCAGGTGCACTCCACCTCGAGTGTTGAGAAGTGTGTACATGACAGCAACTATGAAAATCAGGAAAAACGGATTTACTCTAATTCAAGTTTTATCTGGAGAAAATTGTTTAGCTTTGCTTAACCAAAAATTAAATTAACTCTAAATTTATATAATATATAAAGAACTGTAAATGACTAGTGTAATCTGTATTCAAGATTAGACATCCTTAAGAAGCCTGGCCTAGATGACATTTATGTGAGTGCATTGAATCACTGCAAATAAACGCATCTTGTCACATTTATAGCTGCATACTCACACCATTTGTGAAGGTCAAACAGTTTACTTTCAGACTTTATTATGCCTCTTAATGTTTTTTTAATGCTCATCTATTAGACCTCTAGTAAGTATATCATCAAGGTATATTGAAGATGGTGGCACAAGCACATTTCTTTCAGCTGTTCTATTACATGAATATTCTTGTTAAATGTACTTGTAAGTTGTTGAAGAATGGCTTCATTGTGTGACAGCATAAGGACATTAAGGAAAGTCAGAATGTCATGAATGCAAGGACCCACAAAGGTTGTGTCACAATTATCAAACATCTTATTTATCTTTATCATAGTGGGCTCCAATCCCCATTGTTATAGTGGGCATCTGGGTACTGCTGTCCATAGAGTGGGTACAACTTCTATGCTTGTAAAAGGTTTCTGATGTAATTGTGCTTCTTCCAGAACCCCTTATGCAAGGCAATACATTTATATCATGGACTTCCCTTGGGATATTGAGCTTGCTAAGAGTATATACACATGACGTAGGTGCCGGCATACCAGTACAGCATTTTCTGTAAGAAGACATTTTAGTAAAACACCGGTGGTGTTTTACCTGAAGTGACTTTTCTGATGTCTTCCCGAACATTTTTGATGCCTTTTTATTTTTATCTTGTATAACAAAAATGGTGATGGCTCTGGAGCATGAAGAGACCCCTGAGCATAATAACATCTCTGCAAATTTTGCCTGATTCGCTCATCTCTAAAGCTTTGTGTAAAAATGATGTAAAATACATGCTGTCATTCCAAAGGATAGTCTAATGAATGGATAATAATTTATTTATGAGATGCATGTGATGAAGATTCCTTGATTTATATAGATATACTTTACAAAATAAATCTTCAAAAATAATGACATTTTCTTAAACTAACCATTTTATCCAAATGCCATTTTACTTAACGTACCGTATCTTTAAGATCCCACTAGCTTGTTTTCTGCAGTGACTGATAATAGCTGGGCTGCCTTACCTTTTCTATTGCTCTGCTCCACCTATCTTTTGCAATGCTACTTGTGAAAACCGCATCTTCATTCCTAAGGGAAAGAAACATATATTTATTCGGTAAACAAATAGCTATTCTGTATAGGCTGTTTTTTTCTAAATTATCTTACAACTATTGGAGTAATACAATGATTTAACTGTTATATAAATTTTTGAATCAGAAGTAAAGCTAGAGTTTTATTTTGTTTTTGTCATACTACAGTTTCCTTCAAAGATTAAAAATATTCTGAATAATAGTGACGATCTGATTTGTTACTTGATCACAATGATCAATACAGGGAACAAGACTTCTTCATCCTTTATCAAGGGTACACCACACAATTGCAAGAGTCTTTATTAAACAATGTGATTATATCTTAACAACGTATCATACCATATTAGGTGATCAATTTTCTAAATGCTAAAAAAATTATTCCGCATGGTGAAAAAGATTAGTACAGACCAAAAGTTTGGACACACCTTCTCATTTACGGATTTTTCTGTATTTTCAGGACTATGAAAATTGTAAATTCACACTGAAGGCATCAAAACTATGAATTAACACATGTGGAATTATATACTTAACAAATAAAGTGTGTAACAACTGAAATTATGTCTTATATTCTAGGTTCTTCAAAGTAGCCATCTTTTGCTTTGATGACTGCTTTGCATACTCTTGGCATTCTCTTGATGAGCTTCAAGAGGTAGTCACTGGTAATGGTTTTCACTTCACGGGTGTGCCCTGTCAGGTTTAATAAGTGGGATTTCTAGCCTTATAAATGGGTTGGGACCATCAGTTGTGTTGTGCAGAAGTCTGGTGGATACACAGCTGATAGTCCTACTGAATAGACTGTAAGAATTTGTATTATGGCAAGAAAAAAGCAGCTAAATAAAGAAAAACAAGTGGCCATCATTACTTTAAGAAATGAAAGTCAGTCAGTCAGTCCGAAAAATTGGAAAAACTTTTAAAGTGTCCCCAACTGCAGCTGCAAAAAACATCAAGCGCTACAAAGAAACTGGCTCACATGAGGACCGCCCCAGGAAAGGAAGACCAAGAGTCACCTCTGCTTCTGAGGATAAGTTTATCTGAGTCACCAGCCTCAGAAATCTCAGGTTTACAGCAGCTCATATGAGAGACCAGGTCAATGCCACACAAAGTTCTAGCAGCAGACACATCTATACAACAACTGTTAAGAGGAGACTTTGTGCAGCAGGCCTTCATGGTAAAATAGCTGCTAGGAAAACAATGCTAAGGACAGGCAACAAGCAGAAGAGACTTGTTTGGGCTAAAGAACACAATGAATGGACATTAGACCAGTGGAAATCTATGCTTTGGTCGATGAGTCCAAATTTGAGATCTTTGGTTCCAACCACCGTGTCTTTGTGCGACGCAGAAAAGGTGAACAGATGGACTCTACATGCCTGGTTCCCACCGTGAAGCATGGAGGAGGAGGTGTGATGGTGCTTTTCTGGTGACACTGCTGGGGATTTGTTCAAAATTGAAGGCATACTGAAACAGCATGGCTACCACAGCGTCTTGCAGCGGCATGCTATGTAACTACTATGTTACATTTGAAAATAAAATATTCTAAGTAATGTATATGTACAGTACATATGAGCAAATAAAATTCCTGGTAGGAAGTCTGTTACCAAATTTTTCCTTATAAAGCTGGATAACAGTGCTGAGCAGTACACTTACAAGCATATGAAAACATTTTTACAGTCATTTTTTTTTTTTAAAGAAAAAATAACTTTCTTATGCAAATTATGTTGTCAATGACCAGTAGACAATTTAAGTCCTGTGTCCATCAGTAAAAAACCTCGCAAAATCGCCCATCTTTCTTTGTCAATGCCAGCTCTATGATACATCTGTCACACACCAATTGTGAGTCTTCTGGGGAGAAATATAGACCGGCCCGTGGTGAACTGGCCCAAGCAGAGCATGAAGTGAGTATCTTCCTGCCCTACATTTTGGGTAAGTATTCGCTTTCGCATGTACACATGTACCGAATTAATTTTTGTTCTTTTTCAGACCTCATCGGCCACGGTTATGAAGGACGAACAGCAGGAGCAGCCAAGCTAAGTGCCGGCGGGGAGACGGCCTTGTAAGTATAGACTGACTGTGAATGTCCTTTTTTTTTCCCCCTGCCTTTTTTTCTGTCCTGTTTTTCATCTTCAAACTTGCTTCTTTTCTGTATATTTTCCTATCTTTTTAATTTCCAAATCTTTCCAAGATTATGTTTTTTTTTTTCTAGGCTCCACAACGGGACGAGGAAATGGCCCTGGACAATGACGCCCTAATCCTGTTGGTCCAGGAGCGAGTCCTGTTGTGGGACAGCCGTGATCCACAGCACGCGGACCTTGTGGTGACCCGGCAGCTCTGGAATGAGGTGGCCGCAGCTCTGATGGATGACTGGGACAACGCCTCTCCCCGGGTCTGCAAGGATATTCATAAGTATTTCAATGCTGTGTGATGCGGCAGTCACCTTTGCACGGATCACACAAGTTTGTGTGATGCTAGTGATTTTCTAGCATCACACACATTTGTGTTATCCTGGCCAATAGTGCATTGTCAAATTTGTATTGCTGTGTGATACCGCAGTGACCTTGGCACAGATCACACAAGTGTGTGTGATGCTAGTGATTTTCTAGCATCACACACACTTGTGTTATTCTGGCCAATAGTGTATTGTCAAATTTGTATTGCTGTGTGATGCCGCAGTGACCTTGGCACGGATCACACAAGTGTGTGTGATGCTAGTGATTTTCTAGCATCACACACATTTGTGTTATCCTGGCCAACAGTGCATTGTCTAATTTTTTAAAATTTCTTTTTACCACAGTGAACAAAGTCAGAACCCGTTGGCACTCGATGAAGGACCTCTTCAACAGGGATGTTCGTCAGGAGGGCCAGGGTCGCAGTGGTGCTGCTGCAAGGACCAGATCAAAATACCAATATCATGGGGCATTGGCGTTCCTAAGACCGGTCCTTGCCACCAGAGCGTAAGTATTTTGTTGTATTGTATTGTTTTTTACTTTGTGCTTTTCTATTCCACAGGAGTTGGCACTTTAACTATTGTAAATGCATGATAGTAATGTTTTTCTTTTCACAACACCTGGAGCAGCACCCTGCAATCTGTCCCTGGAGCGGTCCTTCATGGAACGACCTTGGACCCGTCCCAGTAGCCGACAGCCAGGAAGCAGCTTGCGGGTCGGCAACACAGACAGTTGGAGACCAGGAAGCTGGTATGTCAGGTGTTCCCCTGTCCCAGGTCTCTGCCACTGGTTTTACGGGCACTTCCCGCCAGTGGCAGAAGGCCTCGAACAGGAATGTCATGCCCGAGTTCATTCACTTGAGTTCGGTCTTTCAGAATGGCCTCAAGGCGCTGTCAGACAGAGTGGAAAGCTGTTTTACCCTTAAGGAACACCGCTTCCAGTCTGTCGACAGTCGCCTTGACCATCTCGCAGTCGACCTCAACAGACCAGCGCACCATTTTTTTCACAAAATTGAATGGGCCATGGCGGAACACCTTAGTCCAGATCTCCAGCTGACTGTGATGCAGGCCTGCAACACTGCTTTCTTGCAGGCTATGCAGCAGAGTCAGTACGTGCAGCAGTCAGTGGTGTCATTTCCAACTGTGTATCCATTGACTCGCTTCACCTCACTACCGACTTCTGCTGCATACCACTACACGGCCACCTGCATTCCAAGCCAAGCCGGACACCTGTACACCATCCCAAGGCTGAGTGCTACTGGACACTCCACCGCCACCACCATGGCAAGCGCTGCTCCTGTCTGGACCACCACCGCCACCACCACACCTGCTTGGACCACCACTGCCACCACTCCTCCTGATTGGAGCACCGCCGCCACCACTCCTCCTGCTCGGAGCACCGCCACCACTCCTACTGAATGGAGCACCACCACCGCTCCTCCGGCATGGAGCACCACCACTGCCACCACTACTCCTGCATGGAGCACCTCCACCGCCACTCCTGCATGGACCAGCACTGCCACCGCCACCACCGAGCAGCAGCAGAAGGGTGACCCCCTTTCCATTTTTGTGGAAACGCAGCCAAGGTCCACCAGCTCCAGCCGGTCAAGCAATCCAAGGCGGTCACACAGTGACATAAGGTCCAGGCAGGACACACCGAGACACAGGAAACCCCCAAAAAATCTAAATCTTTATCTGTCCCTCCCCCTTCTCCTCACACTGTGTCTCACCCTGCCTCCAGTTCCATCCCTGAGCTCCCCTTCCCCCACTACTTTTGTCGCCCCTTCCCCTAGGACCCCTTCCTCCCCTGTAAGCCGTTCCTCGTCTCTCCACACCCCCAACTTGCCACCATCTTCCCCCAAACGTTGTTCCCAATAAAACCTGTTTTTTTTTTGTTTTGTTTTTAAATAAATGTCAAATTATGGTTTCCCCTAATACTGTTTGATTAATGTGTCTTTCGCCATCTACACACACTGCGCCGTACACTTTGTGTTTTTGCCACCACATTGCTCCATTAAAGACACATGTTTCTTGTGTCAGTCCTGGAGATATGTGTAGTCAAAAACACAAATATATGACTTGTATTTTCACCACTAGTCTCTTCAGTATGCTAATATTGCACAGACTGAATAGAGGATGGTGTTGTGTGCAAGGCATATATATTGTTACCTTGCCAGGTATCATAAAGAGTGAATTGAGGATGGTGTGTTTTTACCATCATCATTTCACTCTTTGTGACACAAGGCCAGGGGATTCTAGATATACCATGTAATTAACCACATCCTCTATTCAGTGTGTGGTGAATAAACTGAAGAGATGATGGAGAAAATACACGTCATATCTACAATACCCTGACCTCGTATCATAACTATTTATCACACCTGGGCATATGAAAATACATATGAGTTAACTTGCATAGTCGCTTCAGTCTGCATTATCTATTGCACGCAGACTGGAGCGATCATGGAGTTTAACTCATATGTGTATTCACCTGCCCAGGTGTGATAACTTCACCATTACACCAGGCCTGGGGATTGTAGAAGTTGTATAAACTTTATCATCTCTCCAGTCTGCGTTCATACACAAGCCACAGTGGAGATCCTACAAATAATATTTATACTCACATGGTCAGGTGTCATAAAGAGTGAAGGATACTATTGCATCCCAAACTCACTATTTGTAACATCAGGCCAGGTGATACAAATATTGGTTGTATTATCTCCACCATCGCTGCAAATTGAAGACAAACTGGAGAGATGATAAAGGTCATACAACTTGTGTGTATGTAGTCACCTGGTCAGTACTCCCAGTAAAGTCAGGATGCACAAAACACAGCATCCTGACTTCACTGGGACACCTGGGCAGGTGATTATTTATTTGGAGTGTATAAAAAGAGAGTGCACTCGGTACAGGTATCAAAACAAGTTTTTTTATTAACATACACACAAGAAAACAATTTTACACCATTTGATCTTGCCATTCCACACGTCGTACATCAGAGATAAAGTAGGCCGCAAATTGGTCACTCTTTTGGCCAACTTCAACTGATGACCTGAGAGGGTGCTGAGTGAATTCAGGCAATGGGTTCGCAGCTGGTTCATCTAGTTCAAAGTTAGGGTGCTCTTTAGCCATCATAAAATTGTGAAGAACCACATAGGCTTTCACCACCTCATCCACTGTTTCCAGTTTAAGATTAATGGCTGTGCCAAGAATCCGCCATCTGGAGACAAGAATACCAAAAGCACACTCTACAGTTCTTCGGGCACTGGTCAGTCTGTAATTAAATTTTTTTTTCGTGTGGTCCAAGTCCCGGCTGAAGTAGAGTTTCAGCAGATTTTGGCACATTTGAAAAGCCTCATCCCCAACCATTACAAATGGCTGTGGCGGACCTTCGGTGTGGGGAAGAGGCCGTGGCATGAGGAAATTAAAATGGTTGCCATACTACCTACAGCCCAGTTGGGGAAATTGCAGACTGTCCAGAATTTTTCAGCATTATCAATCCACTTTTCCATGGTGGGCAGGGGCATAAATTCTGTACAGAGAACGTTCCATAAAGCCTGGCAGGTGTCCTCAACTATTCCCGACTAAGTGGATATTTCAAGCCGGTACTGGAAGTGGAGTGAAGATAGGGTCTCTCCAGTAGCCAGGAATCTGACAAACAGAGAAAGAACAAAAATTAATATTTATGTCTAGGGTTTTTAAAAACACTAAAATAAAAAAATATTAGTACATGGCATAACAATAATTCTGCAGGCTTTTGTTTACTACATGGCAGAACAATAATTCTGCATGCTTTGGAATAGTACATGGCAGAACAAAAAAATTATGCAGGCATTGGTATCTAAATATTATGTACCGTAATGTGATCAGGAGCAGTTCCTCAGGAGGAATCGCACAACGGAGCTGTGTGTCCTGTCCCTGGATGGCTTCTTGAAGATGAGCAAGCAAATCCATAAAGCTTTCTTGGGACACCCGGGTATAGTCACTAAATTTCACCGGGTTTCCCTGGAGTTTGCTGTAGAGGGTGTGGTATGCTCCACGGCTTTCCCGGAGTTCAATAATCGGATGTATCCACAAATGCCGCCGCTGCCGTCTTCGCTGTCTCTCTCCCTTTGCAAAAGCCTGAGACAGTGCAATGTCCAGATCCAAGTTGAAGTGAAAACTCTTCCAGCGCAGATCCATGTTGACAAAGGAAAAAGCAACAAAATCTGAAGAATTCAGCTGTAAACAGAGTATATATAAAGAATTCCCATGACACACGGCCACTGGTGTCCCATTGGTGGAGTCTGTTTCAAGAATTTTTCTAAGATTTTCCTCCTGTGAAATGTAACACCAAGAGAACACATGCGCATAAAAACGCAAACGCATGCAAAAACGCATGAAAACGCAAACAAACACTGCGTTTTTCTGTCATCATACGCATGCTGATGCGTCAAAAAAAAATCACTGCGTTTGCAAACGCTTTTTGCTTGCGTTTCATGTGCGCACAAAACGCTGCACAAAATGGCGCAAATGTGAAAGTAGCCTAACTGCGTCGACCTTACACTATCTGTATGTTACTTAGCACAATCCTGCTGACAGGTTCTCTTTCAGGGTATGTGCACACGTTGTGGATTCACTTGTGGATTTTTCCGTGCGGATTTTGCTAAATCTGCATGTAAAACATCCTGCGTTTTACCTGCGGATTTACTGCGGATTTTCGGTGGTTTTTGTGCGGATTTCCCCCGCAGTTTTACCCCTGCGGATTTTTATAATGGAGCAAGTGTAAAACCGCTGCGAATTCCGCACAAAGAATTGACATGCTGCGGATTCAAATCCGCAGCGAATCCGAGCAGAAAAATCCGCATGTGCACAGCATTTTTTTCCATTGATTATAATGCTACTGTACAACGCAGCAGTAACTGCTGCGGATCCGCAGAGCCAAATCCGCTGCAGATCCGCAGTAGAATCCGCAACGTGTGCACAGACCCTCAAAACAAATAATCTGCAGCGCATAGGCACAATCCTACACTTTGGTATTTTGTGAACTAAACTAACTAAATTTTTACTAAATGGCCTCCAGAAGTCTAGACCAAGAGACAAAATCGAAGTGCATGCTGCACTCAATAGCCTAGCCTCAATAAAGAAGAGGTCTAATATGACAGATCTCTCAAATAGTGATTCAAGGATAATGTAAATCAATTGGTAACAGAGGGTAACAGGCTTAATGGCAGATTCTGCTTTCATGTATGATGTTGTACAGAAATTTAATTTTGATGACAACAGACAAAAAACTAATTTGGTGCTAAAAGTGTCAGAAACAATACAATGCATCTGGTCCAATAAAGTGGAAAATGCATCTGCAAGGATTTGCTGTGTTGTTATTATTTATAGGAATAATGCATAATTATGAGTGTGGCACATGAATTGCTATCTTTAATTCTATTATACACTACCGGTCAAAAGTTTAGGGTCACTTAGAAATTT
>VIAB01026799.1:20950-38282 GCA_009801035.1 Oophaga pumilio
GGTCATTAACGTGCAAACCACCCTTGGAGGTGAAGGGGTTAATTCTTCAAAAATCCTGCATGTTTCTTATGCATTATGATATTTTGCTCAACTGACAATCATTTCTGTTGCATTAGTATACTAATATTAGCATTGCAAAACAAGTCAGATTTTGTTTGATATATTCATTTTCAAGAAATTATGCTTTTTTTACCTTGTTTTCCTTCTTTTATTTATATACCTATAGTGTAACTTCTAAACAACTCCTTATTATTGGGGATGTCTGTCTATATTGGAGTGTTCGTGTAGAAATTCCTTTTAATTTAAACACTTTTTAATACAGAAAATATTATATGTATTTTTGCGCTGCCTATGAGGTATTAATAGAGTGTCAACTCTCAGATAAATACTTTAATATAAATTTATCAATTTTGATTCAACTATAAGTCCCAGCAGAACTAGTCTATGTATGGACCCCTTCACACATCTGTATAAAACTGGTACCAGAAAAAACAGTATTGGTGTCATCAGTGTTTTTCTGGTATGGCTAAAGAAAAAAATTACAAAGCTTCTCCTAGACCATGCAATGTTAAACACGTACAGCACATGGTCAGCCACGGATGTTTTACATAGACCCATAAACTTGTATTGGTCCTTGTCATCCGTGCTGCTTAAAAAAAAGTGTAAAAACACAAATATGTGAACAGACTCATAGGTTATAACGGGTGCATGTGTTTTCTGTGAAAAAAACATACGTACCGGAAACATGGAAGTGTGAAGGGGGCCTATAATATTTTTATTCAAAGCAAAAGAATACTAAAGTGATTTTGTATGACTTTGATATTGTTGGTTTATATTTAGGATCTCTGAGCAAGGGCTGTGTGCTCTACAGAGCTGCAGTACCAGACACAGTTGTTATAAAATGCACAAAGGTGTGCCTGGCAAAGAATTACTTAATTGAAATATTTTTATAGACTTAGCAGTTACATTTTGAACAAAAAGAGGTGCTCGATTTCAAAAATGCAATCTATTCTATTCATATTTAACCTACTAAGTTCAAATTTTTCAAACATATGTTTGTTCCTCCGAATCATACTTTCTGGATGTCCATTCTGTGTGTCCAGTATGCTGCTGTTTGCAATAGGTATCATGGATCATCACAGCTTCATCCTTGTACTGGTTTCTTGTACTACTACAGTACATCCAATCAAGGATATATTCTTCTATGTGATGGCATTAGGGTCAAACTGCCCATCTGACAATTCTGGCAGATTCCAGATAAACTGATATCAGCAATAGGCCACACTGGCCACATCATTTTAATAGCCTTCAGATATTTAAGAAACAAATACTGATAAAATCAGATTCCTGCTGTGGCAATTGATTTGGTAAGTCACAAGCTGCTTTAAGCCCCCGTATCACATAGCGAGATCGCCAGCGAGATCGCTGCTGAGTCACAAGTTTTGTTACGCAACAGCGATCTCCCCAGCAATATCGCTGTGTGTGACACGCAGCGACGATCAGCCCCCTGCTGGGTATCGCTGATCGTCGCTGAAGTCCTGGACATTTTTTTTATCATTGGTCTCCCGCTGGCCAGCGCGCATCGCTGTGTGTGACAGGCGGGAGACCAGCGATCAGAGAGCTGGAGCTGGTAACCAAAGTAACATCGGGTTTCTAGGCACCGCACGGCGCCTAGAAACCCGATGTGTGCTTTAGATTCCAGCACCGGGAGGCGCTTAGAAACCCACTGCTTACCTTGGTTACTAGCTCCCTGGACCAGCGCGCTGGTATCTAACGTACACTGCGGGTAACTAAGCGACGTGCATCGCTTGTTACCCACATAGTCGCTGTCCTGATCGCTGCTGAGATCTGCCTGTTTGGCAGCTCACTAGCGATCATGTGGCGATACACCAGCGATCCTGACAAGTTCATATTATTGTTGGGATCGCTGGTGAGTCGCTATGTGTGACGGGGCTCTTAGAGTCTGAGTGATTACCTACCACTCTTTGCAGTCTGCCCTGTGTGTTCTTTACCCATACTTACACTCTAATACTGTGCAGCCAGTGTGACCACTGACCACTATAGGTCAGTGTCACACTTGCGAGAGTCTCTCGCATCAACAACCGAAACTGCCGCCGGCACTTGGACCGGACTGTGCGGCTGCAAGTGTGACACTGGCCATAAAGTGTAGATCAGGGTGTGTCAGATCTTATGCCTGCTTACTTAAGATGAGTGAATCGATCCATGGAGCATCAAATTTGAGTCAAATTTCCTGAAATTTCTGGATTTCAAGATTCGATTCGTGGCTCAAAAAATAAAAATTTCCCAGCATTTCCCACACTGCTAACATCAAACAGTGGGATAACATCCTTTTGCATTGCAGTGCGGACTTGTCCATAATGACCTGCAGCTACGACATCTTATGGATTATCATACCTTGTACTTGGGTCATCACAGATCAGCGGTTCTCAGTGGAGAACAGTTTGAATGGCAGAGTCATTTTCTGTCTCCAGTCAATAGGTAAGTCTTTCTCTCCTATAGAGTGTTAACTGTTATAGTCAGCAGGTTACTCTCTCTCTCTATCTTCTGCAGAGTATAAGCTTTTATGGTCAATGGGATCTTTTCTTTTTCAATCCTGTAGAGTATTAGCTCTTATGTTCAGTGGGGTCCTCTCTGTCCTATTGAGTGAAAGCTATTATGGTCAATGGATCATCTCTTTCTCTCCTATAGATTGTGATCTTTTTGGTCAGCAAGGTTCTCTCTCTCCTCTGTAGATCTGTAGAATGTAAGCTCTAATGATCAGCAGGGTGCTCTCTCTCCTATAGACCTCTAGGGTGTAAGCTCATGTGGTCAGCAGGGTTCTATCTTTCTCGTCTGTAAAGTGTAAGGTCTTAGGGTCAGCGAGGATCTCTCTTTCTCCCCCACTTCTATTTTTCGAGAAATTACAAGCAATGCAACTTTTCCAGTATTGAGATTTGTGCAATTTTTTTTTACCACAAATCAAATTTTGAGGGAAAATTCATTGAAATCAGCAAGTTCAAATTTCAAAAGATCCGCTTATCTTTACTATTTTCTCCTGTTCAAAGTGTTCAGTTAAGTGATACACTTTAATGTTTGATATTGTTTTACTTTGTACTCTCTGAACTGTAAAATGGTATGGAATATATTGGTGGAATATAAATAAAAATTATTATTATTATGCACACGGCTCTATTATCAGGATTGGTTTGAGTTGTAATAGACCTCATAGAGATACATGAACCCTCTACCACATGTAAATGTGCTTCAGTTTTCATACATAGTTTTTATCTGATGGATTCTGAATAATACAATATAGTAATAATTGTGGCATGCCCAATTAAATGCCCTGTCCTTCTAGAGGATAATGTGACCAAACACACTGCCGAAAATATATTTTAGTGTTTACACCAATTTCTGTTGTAAAAAATGGCACCAATTATAGTTCACCCAATAGGTTTGCTGGGATCACCAATTTTTTAAGTTGTTACCCCTGCTCATGGCAATTTTTCTTTAAAGTGGGTGGAGCTTTGCAGAGGAACTGTGGGACAACATAGGGCAAAAAAGTGTCAGAAACTATAGTGTAAATTTGCGCTTAGCCTACAGCTGGCGTAGATTTAATATGTTTGTACATCAAGTACAAATAAATTACATCTAAATTACAGCTCAGGCATTCACTTGTTTTAGCTTATAATAAAAACTTAGTTCTTGCACTGGTGTCTGCTTTGTCCTCTAGGACTTCACCTTCTCTCACTACCTTATCATGGTCCTATCTTAGGAATGCTTTCTCATTGTGTATACACTGGCTACAGTAAGTAAACATTCTTCCTGAGCAGAACAGAAAAATGATCTCTGTTCATTTATAGACAAAAAAAAAGACATGACACAAATATAAAGATATTTTGGCCAGTGGTCTAATACATATGGGGGCCTCAACTTTTCTCGATAGATGATGTTGGTGAAGGTAAGGATCTGGCATAACCAATTTTTTAGGGTGCCAATCCTTTTGTTCTCCACAAGATAAGCTCCCTCCAGAGATGTCTGTCAGAGGTCCTGTCATGGAGAATATGAGTGTGCATTGGAGAAGTGGGCAAGATAGTTGCCATTTTAATGGCAACTATCTAAAGTGTATGAAGTGCTTTAAAAGACTTGATTGGCACCACTCATTTCAGGGTCAGGAGGTGAGCATCACTGATGATGTTGCATCTGTATATACTTGTCAGGACACATCGTAACCAACAGATATCATGCATTACTCCAGTGAATAGAACATAACTAGAGTTGAGAGAAACAGGTCGGTCAGATTCAAAAGTCGCCGACTTTCGCCAAAGTCGGATTTCGTTGGACGAAACACGACCATAGCGTGAGGTCGGCCATGCGGTCATCGAAACGAGCGCCAAAGTCGAGTTTCCCATAATGCTTTCAGGCACCTTTTTTCAGCCAACTAGCAAGGACATACACTGTGGGCAACGAGATGACATGGGCAGCGTCCACCACCATCTTAGAGAAGGGCATTGCATTGATTGGCTTGCTTTGGGGAGCGTCATAGTGTCTATAAAAGCCCTGACCGCCAACCACCATTTTACTTCTGCTGATCTTAACAGTAGGGAGAGGTTGCTGACGCTGTTTATCAGTAGGGAGAGAGTTAGGGCTGTAAAAAGAAATTCTTATGTGCTTGTGCTGATAGCAATTGTGCTGTACAGTTAGTGTGCAGTGACAGGGGAGGATTTTCTTGTGTGCAGCAGAGCTGGTTATTAGGATGCCTGATAGCTGTATCGCTGTGTGTACACTGCTGTGCAGACTGCTTTTTAAACAGCACTGATACTTTTATTCTTTTTTTCTGCACAGTTACTGAGCGTTCATTTGTTCCCACACCGTATAGAGCTGTACGCTCCTCACACACTACCGCTTACCGGTTGGTCTCACGGACAAATACATGCTGACTATCTGTGTGTTACTCCGGAAATATATACGGAGATTTACAATTTCCCCTGCACTGTATACAGCTTTTTGCTTCGGATACAGTACCCTTTTTCTGCTTTTTGTATTCTGGTCAAATCCATACTGAGTAAGGGTCTGTGTGTTACTCCGGAAATATATAGAGATTTCAAATTACCCCAACACTGTATACAGCTGAACGCTACTGATACAGTACCATATATCTGTTGGTATTTTGGGTACATTTTCCCAAACATGAGGAAGTATGGTGGAAGAGGACGTGGGTGGGGGGGCCAGCTGTTATTCCCTATTGACTTGCATTGGGGTCAGGTTTCGTTTTTTGTCAACCTCTGACTTTTGCCGCAAGCTAGTCGGCCGATCTCGTTCGACTCAACTTTTGCGAAAGTCGGGTGGTCCGAAACCTGACTCGACCCGAAAAAAGGCAAAGTCACTCATCTCTAGACCTAACACATTACCAGTCAATTGTGCAAGAATTCTGGGAGGTATATGCATACTCAATGTAATGAGTGCTGCTCATTTTATTCTCATAGTAAAACAAGTGTGCATGTGTAAAGTTGTCCAAGAAGTATCGTCACTCCTTGCGGAGATCAACATGCTAAGCACGCCGAGATGAGGAGACTAAAAGCCGCAATGCTCCTCTGGGAAATATGCTAATTATGCAAATTGTCTCTTCAGAGAGGAAGAGAGCAGTGACGATACTTCTTGGACAATGGTCTGACGCCTCTCACACAGCCAAACCAGATCTCCGCTTTGCACTGACGAGGGGCAGTACCCCAAAACACAGTGTCTGCAAATTGAGATTCTGGTTTGGCTATTATCCTAGGTCATGTGATAAGGCTCGTTAAAGGGTCAACATTGACTTGTAGGATTGCTACCTGTGCAAAAAAATAGCTGTGAGCCCAGAGCTATTGAAGGTTTATGTGCACTTTTAGGCTATGTTCATTACACCAATAACGTCATTTTAGATGGAAAGAATAGTTAAGCAGCAGAGGTTCACTATTTTTCAACACATGGACATTTACTTGTGCTTCACACAATTTTGGAATGCTGCCTTTTTCTGAACATATAAGAGTTGATAATTTGGTGGTTATCTGGATGCTTGCACCCTCAGTTGGGACTTGTGTTGTTTCATTCTTCAGGGGGGAAATAGGAAATTTCCAAGGTTCTCCATCCAGAACCCCTACAAGGCCTCATAAAGATGCAAGACTGTTGTTTACAAATCTCAAACTGTATGTATAATACCCGCTCTCCATTATTAGTGAAGCTTACAAGGTTAGAAAGGTAGTAGGTCCACATAATTGTCACATGACGATCGATCGGCAGATCGATCTGTGAAGGATGAAATTCGAGTCAAATTTACTGAAATTTATTGTAAGCTTTTCAGGGGATATAGCTCTGGGATCGCCGTCCGGGTAGACAGAGTGGCACGGAAACAGTTCATTCACAGACAGCAGTTCTGGTAAAAACTGGCCGCAACCAGTTTTATTAAAGTCCACAGCAAACAGAACATAATCAAAACCAAATCATAAACATAAGACCTGGGCTTGTCCAGCCACTTACTACACTTAGATAGATTTCCCTATCTATCCGGGACCAGACTCTAACAGCCTGGGCCAAAACAACACATATGTTCAGCATTTACCAGCATGGAGTTTCACAGAGTCTCCTCCTTGTGTCTGAAGGCACCTTCAACGTCCAGACTTGAGAGAGCTCCCCTCCTATTCAGCAGCTATCCGCATGGATTCTCACAGAAACTACTCCTGTGTCCGGGGTACATCGAGCACCCAGACTGAGACAGCTCATACTCCTGGAGACTCCTTCTTGTGCCTGGACTCCTTGTCCAGACTAAGCGAGCTCTCTGTCTGTGTTCGCAGACACCTACTTCTGGTCTCCTAATTAACAGCTGAGTGGTTTCAGGCCTGAGCTGCAAGTGTGTACTGAATGTAAGGTGTAGTGACCTTTCTCTACCACTAGGTTTACAAAGCCATACATTTCCCTTATACCAGTCAGCAAAGTATCTAGGTGAAATGTACACCCCATTCAACACACATACTCTCACTGTCTCACATTATGTACACAAATTTGTTCATTTTGAGATTTGAATTGGACACAACATGCCGCACGCTATTTGCCACACTGTTGAAGCATATGAAAGAGGGCTTAAGTCATTCTGCATTACTGTGCGGGCCTCCCCACAGTATCCAGCAATTATGACCTATTATGGATCTAGATTTCATCTCTTATGGATAATCATACCTTGCACAGTGGTGGTCAGTAGCTGGGCCATCAGCGATCAGAAGTTCTCAGTGGAAATCAGATTGAAACTGTGATGAAGTTACTATAACTAGGTACTCCATTTGAAGTCAGTATTCTAGTCTATTCAGCAACTCTATTCTTGCATCTATCATGTCCTCTACACTCTTCGTATGCATGTAGGATATTGTATGTGTAGCAGAGGTGTGTGTACACAGTATGGAGAGTGTTTCAAGTCTGTAAAGAGGAGCATCACTGCAATTAACAATATTTTCCTTTTTAATGGATGGTCTGAACCTTTAGAGATAATAACCCTCTTCAGACACTTCAATTTCAATGGTTTTACCTGGTATCACTTTGTTTTTAGTCTTTGTTATCTGGTTTAATATAGTTTTACCTGGCTGCATGGGAGGAGATACAGCATCCGCATAAACAAATGTCGTCAGCGCAGACAACCATTCGTAAAAATGTTAGTCCTGATTATCTGATGATGCAAACATGTTGGCAATCAGGAAAACAATTATTTGTTGGGCAATTTGACTGTTTTTACCAGCATGGAAATTATTCATTATCAGTCACAAATTGTCCAGTCGGAATAGGGAATGGGCTGGCAATAAGTTGGTGCTGTGTGGGAATGGAATTATCTTAATAGTCATTTTTCTGTCACCTTACTGTAATTTTGTTGTCAGTGTATCACCACTGGTAAATGAGTAAAAGAGGACATTAAATTAGCATGATTGGTATATAGTCGATTGGCATTAGTTTAATGGTCTATAGTTTGCATAGGTAAATGCAGAAAGTTCAACAGCAAGACCTTAAGAAAATAATTAACAATACAGATAAAACTTAGCATTTATTATAATTTATAAGACAAGACAATGCCACGCATAAAATCAAGCAACCATGCTGGCTACCATGACCCTGAATAATCACCACCTATTTACAATTCTACCTACCAGCGGAGGTTGGCACCCTAAACATACAACGAGACTGGTGCTGCCACTCCTCGGCTGCTGTCTCTTGAGCTCCTAGATGTCCCTGGGTATGTGCATCATATAATCACCCATTTAACCAGAGAAAGGATCATATAGGGATTGCCAATCAAGTATGATTATAATGTAGGCAACAATAGAAAATATGTGCAAAAAGGAGTGAAATGGCATCACAGCAATAAAGTGACGTGCAAACATTGAGAGTACCTCACTATGCTGTTCCCTAGTGCTGCTTGACCATCCTAACAGCGGAGGATGGCACCCTACTGGTCAGTGTAATGGTGCCCCCGCTCCACGACGGCTATCCCTTGGGTGCCCTATTATAACTTGATTGTTTAACATAAGGGTAGCCAAGTCTTAGTTAGATAATTAATATGGAAGGTACCAAGGAAACTGATAAATTCCCACAGAGAAATACAGCACTAACAAATCACTTATATCATGTTGATAACAGCTAAAGGGATACTCATGGTTGGTTGATATTCATAGAAAAACCTCGATGCGTTTTTCCTTAACGGGTCATCAGGAGGTTGATAACACGATGCTGCAGCTGTATTTCTCTGTGGGAATTTATCAGGGAGGGCTAGGGTATGGCATCACTAGTACCAAGGTATCATGGGGGACTTGGGGATAAGATTGGTTAACACCAGCTATCAAATGATTTTTACATCAGATCTCATTTTTTTACACGATTGCCTTTATTCATTGAATGACGGCGATCACGTCATCAGCGACTGGTCCTGATCATGTTCTCCAGGGTTTTAGCTATCACCGGTAGCTGAGACCCCGGAGATTTCTGGACTCTGGGGGTGCTATTATCGTATTCCCGATCTCTATTGTAAAATGGCAATGCATATCAATTGTTGTTAAGGGTTTAAAAGGGTACAGTTTGCTTAGCATATATGTAACATATCTATTAATCAATTAGTTAAAAAAAACTTTTAAAAAATTGGCTTTTTTTTACTAATTAATTAATTTATTTCACAAAAGTATGCTGCTTTAGAGTGTTTTTCTGAGGAGGCTTCATCAAAGAAAATAACCTCACCACTCTGCTGTCCAATGCCTGCACTTCTTGCACAGATAATTTGTTTGAAGAAGTTACTTTCTATATTATAACATCTGGAAAAATGTTTGTCAGAAGTAGAAATTACAATCATGAGTGTCATGCCAACAGTAAGGCATCCTGAGATCGTACATGTTTGAGGTTGCTTTTGATTCAGGTGAGTGTCCTTACAATTTTGTCTAAAAACACTGGCATAAATAATGGTATGTAATCATTGTCAAAGAGCAAATTCTCCCTACAATTTGGTCACAAAAAGTTTTTTCAGCATGATGGAGAACCATGTCACCAGGAAAAAGTGATAATTAAGCTATCAGTGAACAAAACATCAACATTTTTGTCCATGGCCAGGAAATAACCCAGAGAAGTCAGTCCTCAAAAATAGTGAGGAACCAGGGCCATAACTGACATGCATGAGAGGGGGGTTGTATTATAATGAGGACAGGAATCAGTGATTTCTTCCAGGCACCGCATGCCCAGGAGCCTGTAAGAAATATTTAACATAAAGACAGAATATAACATTTCTCCACAACAGGAGATGAGGCATTACCTTTATGGCCATATTAACAGGTTATATACCTCCCAGGGTTTGACAGATTCCCTTTAAACGAACAATCCTCTTCAGGGCTAATTCAAATAGATTCTAATTTATAATATTACTGCACTTGGCAGCATATAGTGTAGTGTTAGCTGCTGGAGTAGGGATAGCGTTTTAGAGGCATCTAATCAGGGATTATTGCCTTAAAGGTATTAGTGCTGCCAGGTACAACCAAAAATCCTTTCAGGGCCAATTTAAATAAATTCTTTTCTATAGTAATACTATTCTTAGCTGCAATTAGTGTAGGGTTAGCTGCTCGTGAAGGGATAGCGTATTAAAGACATCTAGTCAGGGATTTATTGCCTCACAGTCCTTGCTGGTACTACATTAATACAAAATATCTTTCAGGGCTAATTTCAATATATTTTATTCACTAATAATACTGCTCTTATCTTAGAAGCAATTAGTGTATGGCTAGCTGCTAGAGTAACGATAGTTTATTAGAGACGTTTAGGCAGTGATTTTTGCCTTGCAGTCCTTGCTGCAGAAGCGAAAATTCCTCTACAGGGCTACATCTAGTCTATTCCCTATTAATACCACTATCAGCTGCATTTAGTGTAGGGATAGGTGCTGGAAGAGAGCTAGTTTTGGATTAGACGAGGAGGACAAGAAATATCAAAAACCATGAGCCATATACCCTTTTTGGGTGGGAAGGTGTGCATAGTGATACACAAATAAAACAATTAACACTTGCCCTGGGAAAGTGCCAATTGTGGGTACTCTGGGGAACAGTTGTCTGCTTTCTTCCTCTGGCCACCACACTGCCTCTTCCTGCATGTTGAGGTGCTGCTGATCTCACCACCTCATCACCGCTGTACTCGCTCTGCATTGCACCTTCCCAGGTTGGGTCAGTGACTTTATCTTCCACCAGCTCGTCTTACACTTCTGCAGTCTGGTCCTCCTCCTGACTTATTGACTTCACAAAATCACTTGTTGGCAACTGTGTCTCATCATCATTGCGTGCTTGAGACACTAATTGCCAATGCGCACTGTCATCTTCTTATTTTGACCGTGAGCTCAAATATTTTGGCATCACTGCACATGACCTGCTCATGTCCCTCCTGAAACGTGCAGGGTGAGGTGCCGGTATCAATCTATGGAAATGTAAAGACTCGCTCCTCAGAGTGTCCAAATGTGAGATTTCTTGTTTCCTGGTATACTTCATGGTGGGAGGAATGAGGATCAGGTTGAGGATTATGTGGTTCAGACTCTTGACTAGTGAAACTGGACCTTGTGGAAGACAGGGTTTTGCTATGAAACGTACTGGAAGCATTTCTGCAATTTAACCGACCAGCTGTTTGCAATGTTCTGGCATTTATGACTGACAGCCACCTGATGGCTCTCCAAAATGTATGACTGAGGGCCACCTGGTGGCAATCAATACATTTGGAACATGGTAACTCTGTTGATATGGTGTTGGAGGACAGGGTCCAGGGGAATCATAAACCATGAACGATATACCCTTTTCCCTTTTTGGGGTGGGAAAGGGTGAAGGGTGAATGTGAATACACCAGAAAAAACAGAACATTTGAATTGCCTTTATGCTCCGCTACTGTAATCCAGTGGGGTTGAGAATTCTTGGCCTATCTAGGTCATATTCATTTTGAGAACAGCCAGCTTGTCAGTATTGTTAGTTGACAGGTAGATGTGCCTATTCGTTATTATGCCCAGGCAGCACTAAAAACCCACAAAATCAACTTAATCATGGAGGGAACCGGGACTGTGGCCTGCAAGCCTCAGATTTGGGAGGGTCTGTTGGAAAAATACTTGAGTCTCCTATTGACTTCCATTATACTCGTTACTCGAGTCAAGCACTCGAGTAGTCCGATGTGCTCGATTCGAGTAACAAGCACTACTGATTAGAAAAGAATGAGTTGTTATCAGTCAGGATTTGACCCAGAAACTGATTTCCCGCAAGGATGACCTGTAGAAGTCTTGAAAAATAAGGGTTAACACTGTAAATATGAATTCTTTGCATAAACCTGATGTATTTGTTGGTAAAAGTATAAAAACATGTACTTATAATTGTACTTCAGAAACCATAGAAACATCCAAATAAAAGATGTATAACACTAAAGCAACAAAGCTTGTGACAGCAAAAATTTCTGTCACTTTCAAAATTTTTGTACATGACTGTATTTTAAAGCATTTTACAAACAAGCAACATGACAAGTAAAACAAATTAACAAGCGATGAGATAAATTATTACAATTTAAATATACATGGAGGGATGACACTATAAGTGCATGGTGCTACTTTTGTCTATGGAAACACTACCATATGTTGGCAAGGGTAATACACGTAAAGCTTTATGAATCTGTCAAAAGGGCAAGTATAAGGGGATATTGGGATATTATTTTGGGAGAGTTAGATATAGTCAAAGATTTAGGGGTTGCCCTGTCCAAATCAATAAGTCTGCTTTCACTCTGTGTGACTGCAGACTTATAAATCTCCCTTTCACCAGCACATGCACTATTTCTGACCCGGGATCGGAGGATATGTATAAGTTATACATACTCCTTGCCAGTTGGCATGGCCTTGCTCCATACAAGTTTAGGGAAGAATGACTCCCCTATTGGCCAGGAGTATGCATACATACCCTCCATTACCTGGTCAGAAATCGGTAAATCTCATCATCACATCTGTACACTATTTTGGGTCCATGATAGCAATTTCCATTGGCAGATCTCCTGACTTTATCTATATGCATCATAGGCATAAAATATATGCGGATATATGGTTGAGCTTGGCAGCAAGGCCTAAATATGGACAGTAAAATAAGATCATGTAATGTGGTTTTTGGCTTTATTTAACTGGTGGTGACTTGTAAAGGGGCTACCTCCCATTATGCAAACATGTCATGAAGTCAGAGAAATAACTAGAGTGAGTGTTGGCCTAAGATTAATTTTCTACATGTATGTCACCCATTATTTCCTATTTTATTTTCTTTACTATGGGACTAAAAACTAACAGGCATGTAGTAGTTAACAAAGACAGCTACCTGTCTTTTCTACTGGGTTACTAGACCACTGCTGCTGGCAATCCAGCTACTCCATGTTCTTCTTTTTCCAGGTTGCTCTGTGTATGGAACTTGACTGCCGACGTCATGCTGATTGACAGCTGATTGACAGCTGGCTCCCCGCAGTTAGGCAGCGGGGAACAGGCTGTCAATCACCATGATGTCGGAAGTCATGAACTGTCAAAAAAGCAGAGCTGAAAAGAGGATGCTGCTCTATCATCTGATGTCAGCAGATTGTGACTGCTCTTTACTGACAGAGATTGGTGTTGGGCACAATAGGCACCTGTTAGTTTTTAAGCCCTTAGCAAACAAAATTAAATAATACTGGACAGCCCCTTTAAAAATAGACTACTAATCTGTCTATATCACTTGTCTATCTATTTTATCTGTCTATCTCTCTGCTTGGTATTCTGAAGACACAGATACATTGACGTTGGGACATAGCTTTAACCTCCAGATGCAGCAAGAAAGCTTCCCAGATTCTGGATTGTCCAGCTGGATCCAGGAAGGTTTGGAGGTGTGCCTAGTATTTAAGGCCTTGAAAATGGGACAATTGCTATTATGTGAACACATGCTATAAAGGCAAGGAAGTAATTTAGAATAGGCCTTTGAGCTTAGAGAGACTCAAAAGGTCATTTTTTCCCATATGAGACATCCAATACTAGTACATACTGGGGTACTGGTACTTGGGGTCCTCTTGTATATTTTTCTTTTGGTCCCCAAGAGTTTCAATTAGTTTATGCCACTATATAAAGGCATTTTAAAAAGGGAAACTGGTGCTCTATGACTTGGCAACAGGGGTCTAATAGCAGCAGGTCTCAGCAGGTATTGAGATCCTACTATTGGCCTTGGGATGTCTGCTGCCCCATGTCAATTGAGGGCATATGGATATATTATATAAGCAAAGGAGTACATTGTAAGACATACAGTATACCTTTCACAATTTACTTTATAATAAAATAAATATTTTTTTACGTATACTAAGCCATGTTTGAAATGCAAAGTGAGAAAAGAGATTTTTAACAAAAAAAATATAGACGCCGTAGAAGGAGGCCATATATTTCAAAGCCTTAAATATGGCATGCTTCTGTATATCTGAGTGACTACATCGCAAACATTTAGATTTAACTAAACGTCATATGGTCTTGGTCTGTCGGTATATAAGCTTAATACCTTTTATAAACTTTGTTTTAAATTTTCCTGCTTTCTTGGCTGGAATAGAACAATTAGTTTTGTGTCCATACTTGTTTAGATAAATAAATGACAGCAGACTTTAGAGAAATTCTACAGCTATGTTCTTGTTTATAAATAGATTTTGGGGATGTAAGAATATAAAAAAGCTAAATAGGAAATTCTTCCTTTGTTATCTATTCTAGACCAAATGTGTCACAAAGCTGTTGCAGACCATTTGCATACATGATAGAAGCATAGATAGATATATGATAGAAAGATAGCTATAAGATAGATAGATAGAATATATTTGGATCATAGCATACATCATAGGGTGACTGGAATACAGCTGAACCAAATTCTGCAACTTTTTAAAAAAGTTGCGTTTCACAAACCTATCTAAAACATCTGGAAAAGTCACTATAACATGAAAATGAAAAAAACTAACTAAACCACAAAACACAATTTGAAAAAAGGATCAAATCATCTGAATTTGTCACAAATCAAAAAGTCACTAATTGGAAGACATTCACAACCAAAAAAAAGGCTGAAATGCATTGATGAATCAGGCTCTGATTATTGTCCTAGATTCACCACTAACATAAAGCACAATGGGTCAAGATAAAATATTCTCAAAATGCCTGGGATGCCAAGAAGCATTGCAAAGTTATCATCACATAAAGGGAAACATGTCACATTTGAAAAATTTGACAAAGTGAGCAAAGCCGGCACTTTGTACATGATAAATATTTTCATCCTAAAGGAGACAACTGTTATGATTTGGTAGCGAAGGAGGACAGTAGCAAAAATAGCCTAGGCACCCAGATACCCAGAGAGGTTGGTAACTAGCGGATTGCAGACCCCTAAACTGACAGCACAACTAGAAGCAGCCGTGGGACATGCCTACGGTGCCCTAGACGCCTCGACACATCCTGAGAGTTAACTAAGCCTAAAGAGAGAAAGGGGAAAGCTAACTGCCCCGGAGTAGAGCCCCCAAAGGTATAGGTAGCCCCCAAACATATATTGGTGGTGAGCCAAGATGAAATACAAACACAGGCAGAAAATAGAGCAAGCAAATGCTGGGGCCCAAACTGTCTAGATAGAACAGAAGAGGAATGAATACTGTCTGCAATCCAGCAAAAACTCTAAGTAAAACTCCAACACGTCTGATATGCAAAAATACTGAGACCACACGATCTCTCCCCGCTAGATCAGAACTCTGGTGTGAACTGGTAGCAAATCAGCAGATACTGAAATAACAGGGAACTGAAAATACATAAACAGTGGCAAATGAGAAACAGAATCCAGCTCAGGCCCCCGCAGGGGAACCTGTCTGTACTAACACCAGAAGGGCAGAAAACTGAGATGGACAAAAACAAATGCCACAGAAATAAACAGCCAATAACTTATCTGAAAGTTTCAGGACAAAGCAGGAAGCAAGCTGACTTCCAAAAGGGACCAGGAAGAAACAAATCACCGGCAAGGATCATGGGAAGATTTCTCACTTATATCTCCCCAGTCAGTAACACCTGATTGCCAATTATTGCCCCCAGCTGATAGACTTCTGTTAGCCAAAGCAGCTTAATTACTATCAGCAGCTACCAGGGGGAGCCCAAACTCAGAAGTCAGATCCAGAGCATTCACAATGGAAAACAAATTTATAGAGAAAAGCCTAATTTATCTATTTTATTAAAGAGATGCATTTTAAAGAAATGCATCAATATAATGCCAATAAAGGGTTACCCCGTGGGTTTATCGATGTTTAATATGGCGCATTTAGACATATTGGTCTGAGTAAGGACCATGATGAATGGACTGGCCACAAGTCAACTGAGTTAAACTTGACAACCTCATATATTAGACTCAATATCTGGTCGGTAGTTTGTATATTACAGTACATGGACCATGTTCCACATATATCAAAATGAGACCTTATTTTGACATAGGAACTTCATCAGCTATATAAAAAATGTTTTCAATCTTTGCAAAATACAAAAAAGTATATGATTTTAAGTAGCAACACATTCATAAAATGTGCTCACTTTACAAATCAATGGTATAAGTATATTCATTATCATATGTACTGCATATATTGGCTTGTACAAGGTCTTTATTTTCGACATTATACAAGTGTATTAATACATTTGTTGCTATATGCATTAATATTCCATATAGAATGTCAAGCCAAGAAACAAACCATAAATGTATTCATACATTATATAAGGGCTGATTTTCCAGTGCCAGAATACATAATACTTTACTACAATAAAATATATCAAAATGTTGATAGGTTTTAGACTTTGATATTTCAAGTTCAAAGTGGCGTGTCAGCAGGAAGCAAAGAAACACAGTATTTGCAGACTTAAATCTTACGGAAAAGTAATATTCTGATACCAGAGTGCAAGCTGTAACATGGGAGCAGATAAGAAAAAGAGCATGATTGCTCTGACTCACAAGTATAGAAATCTTATTCATTTTTACTTACTCAAATATATTGAATACACAAGTCGAAGCGCAGACTATTCGATATGTTCTACAATTATCTCCCATTTCTCATTTCTCTCAATTATATCCATGATAGTTCATGCCCAACAATGTAAGACAATATTAATGGAGATGTGTCCTATATATTACTGTATACTCAGAAAAAAAGTTTAAAAGTAACCTATCACCATAAAAAACGCTGTTAACCTGCAGATTATTGGTTAATCTGCAGGTTACAACCTATTATCAGCTGACATGGGCCCCTAACAGTCGTGGTGGAATTGCAATCCACCCGCGGCTGTTAATATGTTAAATGTCACTGTCAATCTCTACAATAATAAACTTTATACTCACCAGCAGCATTCCAGTTTCAGTTCCGGTGGCGGCACCTGCGAGGGTTTCAGTCACCACTCTGAGTATACAGAGCAGTGGGTGTAACAGCGCCCCCTGACTGACATTCACTCTGCATTGGGGTCGACTGAAACTGGAACACTGCCGGGGAGAAATTTATTTTCTCCACATTCGTATTCGCTATTAACCTGCAGATTAATCCCATCTTTGCAGGTTAATAGCATTTTTTATGATGACAGTTTCCTTTTAAACTATACTGTGACTGAAACCGTGATGCTGCAGTAGAGAATAAAGTTCATATTCTTCCCAAAATGTTCATCTGAGTTCAGGCACCGGGCATGTTAATAATGCTATTAACCTGCTGATTAACCCCATATCTGTAGGTTAATAGTGTTTTTATGGTCACAGGTTCCCTTTAACCCCTTAGTGACAGAGCAAATTTGCAGCTT
>VIAB01026803.1:12758-24800 GCA_009801035.1 Oophaga pumilio
AAAAGATACATAGAATTAGTATATATACAAAATGTACATGTATTCTAGCAGAAATACATAGGAAACGTACAAATCTACGTATAGATTATGCACACACTATATATTATTGTTCATACAAGCATACAATGTGGAACATTAAAGTGCCATGTTTAGCTTTGACATAAGCTCCATCCAAGTTCCTCTTTCTCTCTCTCTCTTATTTAAGTTGAACTTCACTCTCATAACAGGCAGCTGTAACCTGTTTCAGGAATCACTCTCTCTTTGGTGGCTCCGGCTCACGTACGATGCTGCCTTGAAGAAGAGTCTTAATTGGGGCAGAGGGATTCTGCTGCTGGGACTTTACTTCACCCTCTCAGCCTCGGATTCCTGGGGTCCGGTTTCTGGTGCTCAGACCTGGGGGTGAGCCCTGCTATGACTCTTGACCCCCAGCTTGTCTCTACACGTCTGTCCTCTCTCGTCCTACTCCTCCCCTAGCCAGAATATTCCAGAGAAGCTCTCCTGAAAATCAGGCGTTAGAGCTCCTCCTTCTGGTCTGGAGTAAGAAAAGGTGTTGCATGCTGTGTTACCTGCTAAGGGATCCCTCTTTGCTTTCAGGCATGACATCACCCTCCCTGGTGGAAGGCAAGGTCACTGTGGCAACCAAACTCCTGGGGTGCCATATTCCCCCCTAGTGCAATTCAGTACTCCTGGACTGAGGAAATATAAAGAAAAACATATTATAACTATTTACAGGAATTATAACATTAAATATATACATTTGGCGGAGTCTGAAATGGGGTGTCCTTTTTCACCCTACAAAGTACAATGTGAGGGACCCGCCTCAAACCCTCATTGTAGGCCTTGGGTGGGCTACAAGACATGGATGATTCCCCTCCTGGACCACGTCTTCAGCCATGCCAGGCGGTTTTTGTTCTGTGGTCATTAATATTAACTATTTACAAGTATTGTCCTGGTCACTACGAGACAAGTGACCCAATCATCCATTTAAAGAATGAAATCAGAATGGTTAAAAGTTGCAATTATAAACATTAACTTATTTACATTACTAGAACAATAACATGTTAGTCTATATACCTGGCTGGGATCTGACCTCTAGTACTTCGGACTGATTTACACAGTACAGGTGTCTCTAGTGATCTAGCCTGGTCTAGTGTGTGTGTTGGTAAGCTGGGCAGTACCCTTCTGCGATTTCCTAGACTCACTGTGGGTGTGACAGATTCACCGCGAGCAGGTGGCAGACTTTCACGTTCCACTACAGTGGTGGCTTCTATCACTGGAACTTGCAGCTCTTCAGGCTTATCCTGAGTCACTTCTCTTTCAGGTACTGCCGGTTGGGCAAAGGTAAAGACGGGCACTACTATAGCCTGGTTTACTCTCGTCCAGTTCGAAGGGAACTCACCAAGTACAGTGCGGACCTTTTCTTCCACTTTTTCTATTGACGAAGGAATGTCCTTTTCTCCGATCTTTCCCTTTAACTGGTCAGGGCACAATTTCAAGTGATCTCTGGACACCGCTGTGGAGTTTTCTCCTCCATCCTTACTGATAAGGCACACCTTTGGATTGTCGAAGTCTGGGGGCATAATGGTATATGGCTCCGCTTCCCATTGGTCGTCAAGCTTGTGGAGTCGCCTTTTCATTTTGAGCACCTATTCTCCAGGTGCCAAGGGAACTGCAGGTGCATGCTGGTTGTAATTTCTTTCTTGTTTTGGTCTTGCCTGAAACAAGCTCTTCTCTACATATTCTTGCACCTTGCGGTACTGTTGCTGCCGCTCTGTATCCCAGTTTTTATCTGGTGATGTTACCTCAGGTGTCGGGACTCCCATGTCCAAATCAATTGGTAATTTGCCAGGTCTTGCTCTCATTAGGTAGGCCGGTGTACAGTTGGTAGAATTCACCAGAATGTGGTTGTAGAGATCCAACCGATCTGGCAACTTTTCTGGCCACAAGTTTCTCTCTTCTAGGGGCAAGGTCTTCAAGAGGTCTATTACCACTTGATTCATCTTCTCACACATGCCATTTGTCTGTGGATGATACGGTGTTGTTCTGATTTTCTTGCAGCTGTACATGTTACAGAACTCCTGGAACACTTCTGCTTCAAAGGCTGGGCCTTGGTCGGTAAGCACTCCTTCAGGGTAACCATGTGGTCAACAAAAGTGCTGTTGAAATGCTTTGGCCGCTGTCTTTGCTGTTTGGTCCTTCACAGGCAAGACTACCAGGAACCTTGAATAGTGGTCAACAATGGTGAGAGCGTAGACACAGCCTGACCGACTTGGAGTTAGCTTCACGTGGTCCAAGGCTACTAATTCAAGTGGCTGTTTGGTGATTATTGGCTGCAACGGGGCTCGCTGGCTGTTACAGTCCTTTCTGCACAAGTTGCATGGTCCACACTCTCGGCACGAATCTTCAATGGCCTTCCTCATACCAATCCAGTAGAACCTCTCGCGAAGTAGGACCTCTAACTTCTTCCATCCAAAGTGTCCTACTCCATTGTGGTACACTTCCAGGACCATGGATGCATCTCGCCTCGGGACCACCACTTGCTAGACCAGTTCATGAGTTCGGGCATTGACACTCCTCCGACACAGCTTTCCTTCGTAGATGAACAGTCTGCCCTTTTCCTTCCACAACTGTTGGGTCTCTTGTGGAGCACCTGAACCAGGACGCGAGTCAGCTTGTGCCAGTAGCTCCTTTACCAGGTGGACTGCTGGGTCGCTATCCTGTGTCTCTGCCCACTCATGGTGAGGCAATTGGTTTAAGGTAGCCTCTTTCATGATGTAGCGCTTGTTTTTCACCCCTTGAGCACATTGGGTCGCAATTGGACTGTGGAAGGCTGGTAATTCAATTTCTTCAAGTGTGTCCAGATCTTCTCCCCATCTGGTAAGTTGGGCATTCTGGACAGTGCATCAGCATTGGCATTCTTATGTCTGGCTCGGTACTTGATGGTGAACTCGTAGTTGGACAGCCGGACCATCCATCGCTGCTCCAGCGCACCTAGCTTTGCGGTTTCCAAGTGAGTCAGCGGATTGTTGTCCGTAAAGATGGTAAACTTTGCCGCAGCTAGGTAGTGTTTGAATCGCTCGGTCACAGCCCAAACGATGGTGAGGAACTCCAGTTTGAAGGAGCTGTAGTTGTCAGGGTTACGTTCAGTGGGACGAAGTTTCCTGCTGGCGTAGGAGATCACTCTTTCTTTGCCTTTCTACACCTGTGACAGTACTGCTCCCAGTCCAATGTTGCTGGCATCAGTGTAGAGTATGAATGGTTGGTTATAGTCTGGATAGGCCAGAACTTCATCCCCCGTAAGGGCCATCTTCAACCGAGTGAAGGACCTTTCCAGTTCGTCATTCCAGTCAAGCGTAGAACTTTTCTTTCTGGCCTTCTTGGGCTGGCCCACAAGGACATTTTGCAGAGGTGCTGCTATTTCAGTGAAGCCCTTGATGAACCTTCGGTAGTAGCCTACCAACCCGAGGAACTGGCGTATTTCATGGATGTTGTTGGGTCTCTGCCAGTCCTTTATAACGGTGACTTTGTCAGGGTCTGGCGCCACACCTTCTGCGCTCACTACGTGCCCTAGGTACTGCACCTTGGGTTTCAGGAGGTGGCATTTGGATGGCTTCACCTTTAGGCCAAATTTGGACAGGGCTTCAAACACTTGGCCAGGTGCTCCAAATGTTCCTCGTAAGTCTTGGTGAAGACAATGACGTCATCTAGAACTGTCTCGAAGTTCATGTGTCCAAGGCAACACTCCATCAACCTCTGGAACGTTCCTGGTGCGCTGCAAAGCCCGAACAGCATGTAGTTGAACTCTGAGAGGCCCATTGGTGTTGCAAAGGCGGTCTTCTCTTTGCCTGCATCTGCCACGGGAACCTGCCAATACCCACTAGTGAGATCTAAGGTAGAGAAATAGCGGTTCTCAGTGAGGCTAGTGATTCCTCTATCCTAGGTAACGGATAGGCGTCTTTGTGGGTAATGCTGTTAAGTTTCCTGTAACCAACACACTTCCTCATTGTACCATCTTTCTTTCTAACAAGGACAAGTGGAGCTGCCCAAGGGCTACAACTGTCTCTGATCACCCCAGCCTCCTTCATCTCTCGTAGCATACTCTTGGCACATTGGTAGTGATTTGGAGGTACAGGCCGATACCTTTCTTTAATGGGCTGATGATTTCCAGTGGGGATATGATGTTGGACCCCTTTTGCCTGCCCAAAATCTAAAGGGTGTTTGCTGAATACCCGTTCAAACTCTTGAACCACTCGGTAGACCCCATTCTTTTGGTGTGGAAGGGTGGAGTCAGTGCCTACGTGCAGCTGCTGACACCAATCCTCCAGCTGTTTTGCAGAGCCATTGTCCTCTGCCTGGTCAGACGAGACCAAGGGTTCTGCTGTCTGAATTGCGTTGTTACTGACAGTGAACAGCTTAGCAACGGTGGCATACCAAGGTAGTTTGGCCTCCTCCTCCCCACAATTTAAGATGCGTACAGGTACCCTCCCCTTGTGTACATCAACTACCCCTCTGACTGTCAGGATAGTAGGCCTACTATCAGAGTACACTGGTTCTACCAGGGCTTGGTAATCTCTTCCTCTGAGGTCTATGGCTGCCCGACACCAAATTAACATTTCACTTTTTGGGGGTATTGCAATGGGGAATGCATCACTCACTCTGACACTGCCGACTTCACCGCCAGATAGCTCTACTTGCTGTCTTTGCATCAGGGCCTTGATCTCCTTCTGCAGGACCCATTGCTCACTGGAACCAGCAGTTTCGGCTACCTATTGCAACAAAACAATAACCTCGGCAAGACAATTTTCTATCACATTAATACCTAAGGTCATCATTGGGTTACATTCTCGTAGATCAATGTCTACAATTATCATACTTTGGGCTTTTAATTCTACCTGCCCCAACTTAATGGTCACTTCCTTATACCCCTTCTGTGGCAAAGGCTGACCATTGCTGGCAACTACTGTCAGCTCATCATCTGGGCCGTGGGTAAGATCAGAGTCAGCCCAGTACCGTTTGTAAAGAATATATGGCATAGTCGTCACCTGAGAGCCAGTGTCCAGCAAAGCGTTCATTGGGATTCCGTCAATCACAACTGGGAGGACCGGTCTTCCTCTGATGTACTTGGCTCGCCAGTTCTGTGGGCCTGGTCGTCTTACTCCTGGGGGTTGGCCCTCTGCCCCAGGGGTCGCTCGTTTACATAACAGAATCTTGCGAGGTGCACTGCTTTTCCGCAGCGGTGGCAAATGGGAAGTCCGTCCTTGTAGCGATCGTTGTCACTCCCTCTGATTGGTGGGATCCTCTTCTTCCATCGCCACGGGACGTCATCTTCTCCTTTTGGGGCACATGCAAGGACTGCATGGTTTTGGTTAGTGCAGCCACGCTTTTGGTCAGCTCCTGAACCTGCAGACGCAGCTCTGCAGACGAGTCATCATCCAGGGTCTGTGCGTCAGCCACAGCAGGGGCCTGAGGGAAAGATGCCACCCCCTGGTGGTATGTAATGGTTGGGCGCCTAGGGGGCGCTGGACGGCTGACATTTGGTTCATGTAACTCCCGGATAGCCCTGTCTTTAAAGTCTGCAAAGCTCCGGTCAGGGTTTTGTTGGGCCATGATGCGCAGCTGTGACCTGAGGATGCTGGACAGGAGTCCCTCAACAAACTGCTCCTTTAGCAATCTGTCTCCATCCTGCATGCTGTCTGGGTCAATCTGCTTTATGGCCCGCAGTGCCTCTTGAAGATTAAGAGCATAGTCCCGTATACTGTCCTGCACCCTTTGTTTGCACCCTAAGAACCTCATTTTTATTTCTGCTGCAGTGCGGGTGTCAAAGGTGCTCCTCAGCTTAGCCAGAATTTGCTTAACAGTCTCTTTATCAGTGTCCTGCCAGGACTTTACTTCTCTTTGCGCTGCACCAGTTAACTGTCCAATGAGAATGTTCATTTTTTGGTTTTCAGACAGGGGGTATACATCAAATAAACTGCACAGTCTCTCCCTGAAATCGCTCATGGTATACAGCTCCCCTGAGTATTGTGGTAGCCAGGCTGCTCCCGGTATATATGACATTGAGAGTGGCATTATAGGGACTGCTGCGGCGGTCACCAGATCTTGTTGCGCTCTGGGGACTATGGCTGCGCTGGACGCTGGGTTCTGCGGCGCTATTGGAGCTGCGGCTGCACCTGACTCTGCATCTGGCGGCGCTATGGGGGCTGCAGCTACGTCCGCCGCTATATCTTCTCCTGCATGAGACATTCTTTTCCCCCCTTAGTTGATCTTAGCAGGCTCCGTCGGCTGGGTGAGCGGTGCGTGCCGTGATCCCAGGCCTCAGCACCTGTGCTCTGCAAGCTGCCTTTTTCGTGTGCAGCACCTCACTTTTCGCACGCTCTCCCTCTGACTCCGCCCACGACGGCACGCTTCTCATCACCCTGCGCGCCTCGTGGTGTTGTAATGGCGGCAACTGCACAAAACTTTCAGCAAAGTCTCTGGCACAATATAAATTAAAAAATAGGCACACAGGACCCGGTGACACCGGGCTTCGATATCCTGTTCGTGACGCCAAAATGGATCGCCCTCCAGGGCAGTGGGATACTCGGTACCGGGCCGGTGTATTGAAGGGATGTGTCACAGCGGCAGTGATCCGGTACGTGGCCCTGAGCGTCCAATAAAAGGGGGAATATTTACAGGGGATGTTAGAGTTTGTGATAAGATATTCGTGACGCTACCTGGGGTATCTGGTCAATGGTGACCAGAGCTGCGGTGCAGATCCTCTGGGATAGGTGGTGAAATGCAGCAGAGTTGATACAGCCTCCCACATGTGAGGCTATGAGATCCTAGGGCAGTTAGATGTAGTAAAAGGTGGTAATGGTGCTGGGAGATGTAGCTGAGTGTAGTAGGTGATGCAGGAAGAAACTGAGAAACAGTCAGCGAGTTGCAGTTTCCAAAACTTTACTTACGGTTTTGCAGGCAAAGTATCAAAGGCATTGAATACAGGTCATACTGGAGTAGGTCGGCCTGAAAGTAGTTTAGGATCCCCTTACTACAGGTGGGATGTGAGGTCTCCCTCCTAGCGCTGCTCTCTGAGGCACTGGCTGCTATAAGCTCCATCCAAGTTCCTGTTTCTCTCTCTCTCTTATTTAAGTTGAACTTTACTCTTATAACAGGCAGCTGTAACCTGTTTCAGGAATCACTCTCTCTTTGGTGGCTCCAGCTCACGTACAATGCTGCCTTGAAGAAGAGTCTTAATTGGGACAGAGAACCTGCCATCCTCTGCCCTTCGGATTCTGCTGCTGGGACTTTACTTCACCCTCTCAGCCTTGGACTCCTGGGGTCCGGTTTCTTGGCGCTCAGACCTGGGGGTGAACCCTGCTATGACTCCTGACCCCCAGCTTGTCTCTACACGTCTGTCCTCTCTCGTCCCTCCAGCCAGACTTCCTACTCCTCCCCCAGCCAGAATATTCCAGAGAAGCTCTCCTGAAAATCAGGCGTTAGAGCTCCTCCTTCTGGTCTGTAGTAAGAAAAGGTGTTGCATGCTGTGTTACCTGCTTAGAGATCCCTCTTTGCTTTCAGGCATGACATCACCCTCCCCTGGAGGAAGGCAAGGTCACTGTGGCAACCAAACTCTTGGGGTGCCACATGAATATCTGCTGGAAACGAGTATTCATTCTGGTAACATACATCTCTTCCACAGTCCAGGACTTGATAGCTTTTTCCATGCATTTATTGATGGATTCAGGGTTTTTATGGTCATCTATAGAAAGAAATTAAAAAAAAAGTTTTGAAAGAGGAGGAGGAACCGTGTCCACAGCAGGGCGGCACTCAAAGCAACTCATTAGCATCACTGGAGTGTGGCTGGGGGAATACAGAGGACTCAGAAGATGTACCTCCTACAGAAGATAGCTTATTGTTGCCTCTTGGAAGCCTGGCACACAGGAGCCAATACACGCTGCTGTTCTTGTTCAATGACTGCATAGTTGCCCGGATTGTTACCAGTGCTGATTACTTGGTGTACACCCTGCTGGATCCCCGCCACAAGGATATCGTACCATCCTTACTTTCATCACTGGAACGGGATCAGAAAATGCATGATTACAAGCACACTGTTAACGGCGTTCCCACCTGACATAGGGGGCTCAATGGAAGCACAAGGCAGAGGAGGAAGTAGCCAACGCACCTGGGGCACCAACACCACCTTGGAAGGAATAATTTGCATGTTTGAAATGTTAAAAACCTTCCTCAGCACACCACAATATCAGGCATCACTATCTAATACTGTCTGTATTAGCAGAAGGCAGTGTTTCAACCATATGGTGGAAGAGTAGGTGATCACACATCTCCACATACTGAGTGATGTGTCTGCCCTATTTAACTTCTGGATCTCCAAATTGAACACATTGCCTGAGCTTTCACTTTACACCTTGGAGGTGCTGGCCTGCTCTGTGGCAAGTGTACTGTCAGAATGTGTGTTTAGCACAGCAGGGTGTAGTTATCGCAGACAGGTGCTTTCGCCTGTCCACAGCCAACGTGGGTAAGCTCACATTCATTAAAATAAACCATGCATGGATCCCACAGGACTTTGGCTGTAGTAGTAGTAGACTAGCCGCACCGATCCATAGATACACTCCACTGCTGTTTGTTCCTTCTATTTGCCATTCCCAATATATCCCAAAAAAACAAAATAAAAACATTGTTGGCTTCCTATTCCTCCGCCTTTCCCACCTACACTGCCATGTCCACTTCTTCCTCATCCTCCTCCACTTGGATCTCCGCCTCCTGGTTCAAGATTATTATTTTTTTTTAAATTCTATATTATTTTAAAGGGGTTGTCACATGAACAAAGTTGATTTTAATCAATACATCTTGGAATAATAATTATTTCCACAATTGTGTGTGTATAAAAAAATTGTTCGTATGCTGAGATAATTTTAGAAAATGTGCTTCTGCTGTGTACTGTGTAATGGCCGGGTCTGACTGTGCAGGGACATGGTCTGATCATACCATAGCTCCTGGAGAGGAAGCAAAAGAGTATACAGACATTACAACATGCAATTTCAAATAATTCTTTCTTTGAGGTAAAATATTTTTAAAAAACAGGCAGGGAAATTTTTAACCTTACAAAAAGAACAATTTGTGACCCCATGCTATTCTGTCTATATATTCTCTTTTGCATCCTCCCCTGCCCAGGAACTGTGGTATGATCAGACCATGTTCCTGCACGGTTATACACGGCCATTACACAGTACATAACAGGGGCCCATTTATAAGATTATCTCAGAAAAAGAGCATTATATTTAAAAACAAGCAATTGTCAAAATTATTATTCCAAAATCTATTGTTTAAAATCAACTTTAAAATTAACTTTATTTGTGGGAAATCTCCTTTAAGTCATTTACTTATCCACATTTTTTGCACCCCAAAAAAGTGCAGCGTATAACACGGCCTGTATACAGAGAGAAAGTGGCCAAAAGATTATTACACTGCCTATATGCGGAGTGTCCCCACTGAGCCTGTTTTTACAGTACCCCCCAAAATATAAATCACAAAAAAAAAAAAACACGAAAACAGTGTTAGCTACCTCCTCCCCTGCCTATTCCACCTCCACCTCCTCCACTTGAACCACTGCTTCCTGGTTCAAGATTATAACCCCCATTTTGCTTCCTTTTGCAGCCCCCTAGCCCTTATGACCATTTCACAGCCATTTTAAAGCACTCAAGTTCTGGTTCCCTTTGACTTCTATTGGGTTCGGATCCGTGGTCAAGTTCAGGTCAAGCTGTGGTACCTCAACCAAACTTTGGACTCAAGTTAGTCAGAACCCCATGAACCCAAACTTCCATGGGTCCCCTCATCCCTAATTGGGAATGTAATGTGACTAGCTGTGCTAAAGCCCAGGTGATATTTATCTAGATCTAAATATCAATTTATTTGCTAATTAAAGTGAGAACTGTGGTGAGAAAATAAGAATACAGGAAATATGTTTTACATATTAAGTCAGTTAGAGGGATAAGGTTCTCTGATTACTGTCATGTACATAAACCCCTATTAGGGTTCGCTAACATGAGTATATAAATAATCGGTCTCATTCTCATCCAGGAAAGTGGGGCGATTTTTTTTCTCCCTTGCCATCCCTGTGCTGTCCATGTACAATCTGTTTTTTTTACACAGCAACTATTAATCATTTACAGATTTACAGGAACATTTACAGTTTCCTAAGCTAGAGAATTGTAATGGATCCGTAAAAATCGGATGCTATACTGATGGTCCATATGGCATGCAAATTTTTTCTCGCACTACTAATTTAGAAGTGGAATCACAGAAATGCTGCGATTTTTTTTGTCACGTTGAATACAGCTGAGAAAAAATACGCAGATCTGCACTGCTTCATTAAATAACATTGGTCCGAGTGCAATATGATTTTTTATTGGATTGCACTCTTCCGATTTACACGCTAGTGTAAGTGAGACTTTACTCATGTATTGTAATTTCTAAAAGTCTTATACCGTCCTCTAGTGGACACTTTCAGTATAAACTCTATTACATCTACAGTAAAATTATTTGACCAGAGCAAAATAATAATGTACAAAAAAAGGTTATATGTGTATAATTCTGTTTTATTTGTTATATGTTATGTTTTTTGAATGTGTCCATAAAGAGAACTGTACATGCATACATTGCTTAGATAAAAAAAAACAAAAAAAAACATGGGGGTGAAGAAACCCTTAATAAAAAAGTTTGAAACTTTTGGCTAACTTGAGTAGAAAACTATACGTACATTTATGTTTTAAGTTGTTATGTAATATTATGATTGTTTTCTACATCTACCAGCATTTTCAGATTACAGATATGAAGAGTCTCAAGATTTGTGGATAGAATCGAATTGCCATATCGTTATGAAGGCACGCCAATATGATGGTTATATTAACTGTGTTTGAGATCTAGTTCAAGCAGGAAAGTCAAATAGTATGAAATAGGCCAAAAAGCATGTAAATCATGCTAGCTAAACATTCTTGGCAAGGTACTTTAGTGATGACATGTCAAAGAAAGAACTAAGTGGAAGAGGAGGAGGGTAGGGAGTAGAGATGAGCGAATTTGTTCGCATTTTGTCACAATCTGATTTTGACATATTCGGGCCATATTCGAACACTATTTGTGCGAATGTATGTCTTATGATCGGTTCCGAACATATTCGGTAATTTTACTCCCATTGACTCCAATAACGTTCGGCTGTGTTCGACGAATATTGCAAAAACAGTCTTCGAGTCCGATCTTATTTGGAACCGAATCCGAACAAATTTGCCTATCTCTATCAAGGAGTACAACAAAAAAATGGCCTAGCTATTTAGATGGCACTGCCAAACTATAGCTACACCCAAATTCAGAGATGGAAGCATATGCCCAGTGAAATTTAAATAGTCGTTTTTTATTGAAACATAGAATTATTTAAAAAAAATTTTTTTTCAAATATGTATGTTTTTGTCAATAGTGGGAAAACACAAAAAATGGACGTGAAAACACAGCGATAGTTATACCCAGATTAATGAAACATTTCTGAAATGGTATATTCATGGTTCAAAACATTGTGCAATAAAGAATTTTCTATTTCAAAGTAAATCACAGGACAAATGTAGTTAGTGCTTATATGGTTCAATGGCTATTAAACAATTTAAATATATAAAAAAAATGTATTAGTATGTGGACTGCTCAAAAACTAGTAATAACCACTAGAAATAATGAATATTTAAATGTCCTTGTGATAAATATAGCAATCTTATAAATAAGTAATGAGGTACATAATACCCAACACAATAATGAGAGGAAAATCTTTTATCATAAATTAAATAAATTTCAATGTGAATACATTCAAAATCAAATCCTCACATGAAAAATATAGATAGCCTTAGATTAAGTAGTTTATACTCATATATAGAGGAGTAAAAAAAGTGCTTAGTGCTAATTAATCCTCAGTATTTCACTTGGCAACAAATGAAGGCCTATAGGTTATTGACAATGCTGAAAAACATAATTAACCCCTTCACCCCCAAGGGTGGTTTGCACGTT
>VIAB01026804.1:0-13706 GCA_009801035.1 Oophaga pumilio
TGGGGGGGGGGGTGCTATATCAGTGGCCCCTTCCTAGCCTATTAATATCAGCCTGCAGCTGTCTGTTTAGACTTTGCTCTATATTAAAAAAAATATTGGGGAGCCCATGTCATTTTTTTTTTTCTTTCTTTGCCCCACTATTTTTAACAACCAGTAAAGGCTACACATACAGCTGTGAGCTGATAATAATAGGCTGGGAGCTATTAAGGATATTGGCTCCTATCCACAATAATTACACCAGCCCTCAGGTGTCTACTTTTCCTCAGCTCGTTAATAAAAAGGGGGATCACACACCATTTTTTTCTTTAATTTATTGAATGCACTGACTACAAGTATCATTGCTACCTGGTTTCGCTGATCGCAGGGAGGCCAAGCGAGTTGTAGGCAGTGCCTGGGAACAGCGGTAACTGTACTGCTTTTCCCAGCCGCCAGTGCGTGTCACACAGATGACACACGGATATCATCCATGTGTACGTGTGAGGGTCGTATTGCGAACCTTGCTGCTAGAAAAAAGCAGACATGTCTGTGTTGTAAACACACGTACATGTGCTCAGACCCTTAGGTGTGAATGGGTCTTTGTGTGTAACTGATGTGTGAAGGCGGCCTTACATTGTATTTCCTGGGACTTTTTGACAATGCTTTCATACATCCAACTCACTTGGGCTTGGTGCGTAGAATCTATTATTCTGTGTTGTTTTTCTTTACAGGGCTGCTGGTCGGTTTTCTCCTGACAGTCGCTAACTACAGCTTTTTCTCAGCCCTTCTTATGTTCTTTGTTACATCATCAAAGCTCACAAAATGGAAAGGAGAGGCCAAGAAGAAGTTTGACTCTGAATACAAAGAAGGTAACCTAAAATATACTTCTGGTAGAAGTCATTAGTTCCCCTTTCCCAAGAGCATCTGCTGCTCTGGCACACTATGCCTGGTCATTTATTAAATGGTAGACACTTTATGTACCAGATTTTCAGAAGACAGAGCTGATGGCTGGGTCATTGAGAAAGTGACACAGTGTTGAGATAACTCTTCTAAAACAGGGCTCTACTCCTCTTATTGGAGATTACATGATGTGTCAAATAAGTCCTTGTCCTCCACTTTGGCTTTAGCTGCGTGTACTTTCTAATCTTTTTCTTCTTTCAATAAGGGAACTCCTTATGGCCTGCACTAACCTCCTGGTGAGCTTTTATTTATGCTCAGCATCCCATCTGCGCACCCAGAGCCTCAACAAAATAATGCTAGGTTACAGGTGTAGTCTCAGCTATGGACATTTACATTCATATTTACAGGATATGCCATAAACATCCAAGTCATTTATGGCACATTCAATGGGAGTTTCCTTATTTTGTTGTCTGCTTTGTGATTTTTTTTTTTTTTTTGCAATGTGCAGTCCTGCTCATTGCTATTGGCACTCATGAAGTTTAATTACATAATGTGGAATATCTCCTGAAAAAAATAAATCAAGTGAAAGTTGTTTTTGTATAGAGCACTCTTGTTAAATACAAATTGAGCAAATGAAAACAATAATTTAATACAATAAACAATGGGGCGTAAAAAATAGAAAGACCTAACTCTTGCTGTGACACTGGTATTTGCACCCTTTCCATTAAATTAGTATGGAAACTTGCCTGTGGTAAATCACAAATGAGAATCAACTAAGATTTGTCTGTGCCCATGTGACATGAATTAACCAATGAATGGTGAGTTCATTCTTTTAAAAAGTCTCATGGTAGATTCTGTTCTTTTGCCACAACGGTGAAGACAAAGGATCTGTCAGACAATATCAGAACTGCTATTATTTGCCATTAAGACTTCCAAAGGCCATCTCCAAAGACCTTAGTATCCCAGTTTCAACAGTGCACAATGTTATTAAGAAGTTTGCCAAGCATGGTACCGTCAAGAACCTCCCTGGATGTGGGGGAAATAGAAAAATTAACAAGAGGTGTCTTTGAAGGTTGGTGAGATTGGTGGAAAAAGCACCATGTCAAACATCCAAAGACTTGAAGGCCAACCTGGAACAGTTTGGGCCTATGGTTTCAACAAGTGCCGTACACCGCACATTAAACCAAGCAGAGCTTTATGGGTGAAAGCCAAGGAAAAAAACATTGCTGAAGAAAAGACATAAAGAAGAACGACTGATCTTTGCCAAAGAGTACCCTGACAAACCACAATCCTTCTGGGAAAATGTTCCTTCTACAGATGAAACAGAAATAGAACTTTTTAACAATGCAAAGCGACAGTTTGTTTACAGACAACACAGTGAAGCTTTTAAGGAAAAGAACACCCAACGAACAGATAAGCATGGTGGAGGATCCATAATGCTGTGGGGTTGCTTTTCTGCATCTTGTACTTGACCGTATCACAGGAATCAAGAAATCTGAGAACTATCAAGAGATTTTAGAGCGAAATGTCCTACCCAGTGTAAGAAAACTTGCTTGAGTCAAAGATCATGGGTTCTCCAGCAAGACAATGACCCACAGCACACATCCAAAAGTACACAGGAATGGTTGAAAAAGAAAACATGGACTGTTTTAACCCCTTAACAACCACCGATACACCATTTATCGGCGGAAGTGTAAAGGTACTTATTCCTCAGCACCGCTTTTAACGGCGCTCAGAAATAAATCTGACTTTACATTTATCTCTCTCTCCTCTGATGTGATCTATCACATCAGAGGAGAGAGAAATGGGGCCCCCTTAGTACCTCCTGCATCCCTGTTCCTGTTCCTCAGACCTCGGTGTCTTCCGGGAAGAACATGGTGGGCACCTGGCAACAATAGGAAATTTTTCCTATTGGTTCATTTTGATCACTGTAATAGACCCTATCGCAGTGATCAAAATTAAAAAAAAAATCAAACCCCCTTTATCAACCTCTTAGTGAGGTAAAAATAATAAAATAAAAAAAAGTATTTTTTTTCTGTTAGGGTTGGGGTTAGAGCTAGAGATAAGGTAGGGTTAGGGTTGGGATTAGAGCTAGGTTTAGGGTTGTGGTGTTGGGGTTAGCGGTGTGTTGGGGTTAGGGCTGTGTTAGGGTTGGAGTTAGAATTTGGAGGTTTCCACCAGGGCTGTGGAGTCGGTAAACCAAACCTCCAACTCTGACTTCTCAATTTCCATGACTCTGACTCTGGCTCCGACTCCACAGCCCTGGTTTCCACTGTTTAGGTACATCAGGGGGTCTCCAAATGCGACATGGCACCCGACATTGATTCCAGCCAATTTTGCGTCCAAAATGTCATACGGTGCTCTGTCCTTTCTCAGCCCTGCCATGTGCCCAAACAGTGGCTTTCCCCCACATACAGGGTATCGGCGTACTGCCGTACTCAGGAGGAATTGCACAACAAATGTGGTGTTCCATTTTCTCCTGTTACCCTTGTGAAAATAAAGTTTGGTTCCAAAGTAAATTTTTTGTGAAAAAAGTAAAATGTTCATTTTTTCCTTCCTCATTGCTTTAGTTCTTGTGAAGCACCTGATGGGTTAATAAACTTCTTGAATGTGGTTTTGCACACATTGAGGGGTGCAGTTTTTAGAATGGTGTCACTTTTGGGTATTTTCTATCATTGACCCCCCCCCACACTCGCTTCAAAAGTGATGTGGTCCCTAAAAAAATTGTTTTGTAAATTTTGTTGGAAAAATAAGAAATTTCTGGTCAACTTTTAACCCTTATAACGTCCTAAAAAACTATTGTTTCCAAAATTGTGCTGATGTAAAGTAGACATGTGGGAAATGTTATTTATTAGCTATTTTGAGTGATATGGCGCTCTGATTTAAGGGCACAAAAATTAAAAGTTTGAAAATTTCAAAATTCCCAAATTTCCATTTTTTTTCCATAAGTCATATCGAAGAAATTTTACAACTAACATGAAGTACAATATGTCACGAAAAAAAATCTCAGAATCAGTGGGATCCGTTGAAGTGTTCCAGAGCTATAACCTCATAAAGTGACAGTGATCAGAATTGTACAAAATTGGCTCTGTCGCTAAGGGTTTAAAAGTCCGCACATCAATCCTCTAGAAAATCTTTGGGGTGGGCTGAAATCTGTCATTGGGAAATAGAACCCTGCAACATTCATGAGCTTGAACAAACTGCAAAGGAAGAGTGGGAGAAAATATCAGCTGAGAAGTGCAAGAAGCTTATAGATGGCTACAAGAAACGTTTGGAGGCTGTCATCAATGCTAAGGGTGTTCAACCAAGTATTAATTAGGGGTGCCTTTATCGCTGCACATGCTGTTTGTTTATTCTGTTTCTTCTTTAAAATTGCAACATGTAAGTTGAAAAGCAATGTTTTATTGTTGTATTAATTTGGACCACTAATTTAAAAAATCCTGAGGATATAAGTTCATTACATTTCAATTTATTTCTTTAGATATTGCATAGTCTATGAAAAAAATGTAATCGGTGCCATTAATGGTGTATGTTCGAGGTGTGAGGCCCAGAAATGAGACCCACACTAACCAGACAATTATTGCAGCATGGTGATTCAGCAGTTAGGACTTTAGCAAAACTACAACTTGTCTCACAGAAAAGCAAGTCTTCACATGGCTACGTTGACTGAAAAAATAATTATGGCTGTTGGAAAAAGGGAAGGAAAAATATAGGCACAAAATCTAGAATTTTACACAGCAGGAAAGGGTTAATGTTGCCTGCCTTTCATGTGATTTAAGGTTGAAAATATCCTGCTGTCTGAAGAAAAATGTTCAACCAGTCCTTAGGACTCCAAACATGGAAAATGGCAGCAAATCACTTGCAGGAGTGTCTCATGGGTTTAGGTCAAAGTTCATGACGTGGGACGTGCTTGCTAATTTTTAACTATGACATAGAGGATTATATTCATTACTTTTTTTTTTTTTTCAGGTGGACAAAGGAACTGGGTGCAGGTGTTTTGTAATGGGGGTGTACCAGCAGAGTTGGCTTTGCTGTACATGGTGGAAAATGGTCCTGGAGAGATGCCAATTGACTTTTCCAAAGAGTACACTGCTTCATGGATGTGTCTATCACTCCTTGGGGCCCTTGCTTGCTCAGCTGGAGATACATGGGCTTCAGAGATTGCTCCAGTCCTTAGCAAAAGTTCTCCTCGATTAATAACCACTTGGGAGAAGGTCCCCGTGGGTAAGAATAAAGTTGTGTATAAGAATCATAATTTCCAAACTATGAGACTCACTTTACTATAGGGCACACCCATTGATAAGGACGTGGTGGGGGGATCTCCCCATTTAGGTCTGATACATGATACTCTTGAAAGTGCGATCACATCCTCATAGTAGGGTTCCACTGTGTATGGTAGTATTTAGCATAAAAAGCACCCAAAGAAGGTGTAGCAATGAAGAAGAGATGAGCTCAGAATTTATGATTTGGCTATTGCTTGGAAAGCATAAATGGATATTTTTTAGGATACAGAAAAAGGCAGTTGTCGGGATATTCAGTAGAGTCTTTTAGGAAGTACTGTATATGTATAGTCATATCCAAAAAACAGCATCCACTACACAAACCCAGTGAGGCGTTGAATGAAGAGAGATTTTTTTTTTTTTAATTTGACAAAAAACAGTGGGGACGGAAAGTATTCAGACCCCTTTAAATTTTTGACTCTTTCATTGCAGCCATTTGGTATATTCTAAAAAGTTCATTTTTTCCTCATTAATGTACGCTCTGCACCCCATCTTTACTGGAAAAAAAAACAGAAATGTAGAAATTTTTCCAAATTTATTAAAAAAGGTACTTGTGCGTGCCTTGTTTTGCTCATATTTATTGTACTTGTCTATATTTGCCCCTTTTACTTGTAAAGCGCCATGGAATAAATTGCGCTATAAAAATGTATAATAATAATAAAAAAGAAAAACTGAAATATCACATGGTTGTAAGTATTCAGACCCTTTGCTCAGTATTGAGTAGAAGCACGCTTTTGAGCTAATGCAGCCATGAGTCTTCTTGGGAATGATTCAACAAGTTTTTCACACCTGGATTTGTGGATCCTCTGCCATACTTCCTTGTAGATTCTCTCCAGTTCCATCAGGTTGGATGGTGAACATTGGTGGACAGCCATTTTCAGGTCTCTCCAGAGATGCCAAATTGGGGTTTGGTCAGGGCTTTGGCTGGGCCAGTCAAGAATGATCACAGAGTTGTTCCGAAGCCAGTCCGTTGTTATTTTAACTGTGTGCTTAGTGTCATTGTCTTGTTGGAAAGTGAACCTTTGGCCAAGTCTGAGGTCCAGAGCACTCTGGAAGAGGTTTTCATCCAGGATATCTCTGTACTTGGATGCAGTCATGTTTCCTTCAATTGCAACCAGTTGTCCTGTCCCTGCAGCTGAAAAACACCCCCATAGCATGATGCTGCCACCACCATGTTTCAGTGTTGGGATTGTATTGGACAGGTGATGAGCAGTGCCTGGTTTTCTCCACACATACCGCTTAGAATTATCACCAAAAAGTTCTATGTTCATCTCATCAGACAGGAGAATCTTATTTCTCATAGTCAGGGAGTCCTTCATGTGGTTTTTAGCGAACTATGCAGGCTTTCATATGTCTTGCACTGCCTAGAGGCTTCTGTTGGGTCACTGTGCCATAAAGGCCCGACTGGTGGAGAGCTACAGTGATAGTTGACTTTGTGGAACTTTCTCCCATCTCCCTACTGCACCTGTGGAGCTCAGCCACAGTGATCTTGGGGTTCTCATTTACCTCTCTCACCAAGGCTCTTCTCCCACGATTGCTCAGTTTGGCTGGATGCCCAGGTCTAGGAAGACTTCTGGTGGTCTTAAACTTCTTCCATTTAAGGATTATGGAGGCCACTGTGCTCTTAGGAACCTTGAGTACTTCAGAAATAATTTTGTAACCTTGGCCAGATCTGTGCCTTGCCACAATTCTGTCTCTGAGCTCTTTGGCCAATTCCTTTGACCTCATGATTCTCATTTTGTCTGACATGCACTGTGAGCTGTGAGGTCTTATATAGACAGGTGTGTGCCTTTACAAATCAAGTCCTATCAGTTTAATTAAACACAGCTGGACTCCAATGAAGGAGTAGAACCATGTCAAGGAGGATCACAAGGAAATGGACATCATGTGACTTAAATATGAGTGTCTAAGCAAAGGGTCTGAATACTTATGACCATGTGATATTTCAGTTTTTCTTTTAATAAATTTGCAAACATTTCTACATTTCTGATATTTATCAGTCAAGATGGGGTGCAGAGTGTACATTAATGAGAAAAAAATGAACTTTTTTGAATTTACCAAATGGCTGCAATGAAACAGAGTGAAAAATTTAAAGGGGTCTGAATACTTTCCATACCCACTGTAAGTAATACTAAGGATGAATTCCCAGGCTGTAAATTCTGTTGAGGAAAGTCCTGCAAGTGTCTCCATCATCTGAAACAAACGGCTGCTTTCACACATCAGTTTTTTGACGTCAGGCGCGATCCGGCGTGTTTTTAAAAAAACGGATCCGGTACCGGATGCGTTTTTTTGGCATTGACTTTCATTAGCGCCGGATCGCGCCTCATGTCATTGTGTTGCATTCTTTTTTGGCCGGATCCGGCGGAAATGTACATTCCAACGGCCGGACAAAACGGTCACTGCAACGTTTTTTCTTTTTTCCGGACCCGCCTGATAGTGCCTGAATCGGCGCATCAGGTGGACGGAAATAATAGAAGTCTATGGAACCGGCCCAATCTTTTGTGAACCGGACCAGTCTTTTGTGCAATCCGTCAAAAGACTGATCCGGATTCTGGAAATCAAGGACTACTACTACAAAAGCAGGTCGGATCCAGCAAAAAAAAAGATCCGTTGCATCAGTTTTTTCATTTCAGCCCCGGATCCGTCCCTTCAGGTATTCGACGGATTATGCCTGACACAAATAAACTGATGTGTGAAAGCAGCCTAAGATAAATGGAACCAATTTTCAGTCCTATGACATATACGTAGGATTGTCAGTATTTGCTTACCACTGTAGTCTACAAGAGATATTACTTGCTGGGGCTATTTAAGACATAATAGAATGATAAAAATTGCAGTCTAATGGTTTACTAACCTCCCCAAGCTCCAAGGATGGTTTCTGCTGTCTAAAGCTAACATGCATATAGTGCCTAGCTTCCCTTCATGCCCTGTATTGGTCAGGCAGAGAGAGCGAGAACTGTGATGCTATGAATTGCTTCACAGAAGCAGATCACACCCAGCTTCTCCTGCTGCCCTACACTGCTCATGCAGATCACCCGCTAACAGCGGGCTTTAAAGAGATGCCATCAAGTCAGGATTCTCTATCTAAGTAAGGGTCAGGTGTTATGATGAGCATCTGGACTGTGAAACAGGGATGTGTGAGTCCAGTTATAATCGCACTGTTAGAATAAGCACCCGCATCATATCTGTGTAAGAGGAAGCGGTGAAAGGAGCAAATTACATGATAACAGCACAGCCCCCTACTTTGTTCCAGTCTTCAGAGCATGGTGCACTCACCACTGCTCTCCAGTCATCAGGGAGTGGCGCACTCACCACTGCTCTCTAGACATCAGGGTGTGGCGCACTCACCAATGCTCTCCAGTCATCAGGACGTGGCGCACTCACCACTGCTCTCCAGTCATCAGGGCGTGGCGCACTCACCACTGCTCTCCAGTCATCAGGGTGTGGCGCACTCACCACTGCTCTCCAGTCATGCCAACACATTCACAGGCTGAATTGGACATCAATCGAGTGAACAGTGGACATGACTGGCGTAGTCCAATTGTAATTTTCTTTATTTTACTGTTACCTAATACAGTGACCTAATCTGAATGCTAATTATAATTGGATTCATACATCCATTTTTCACAGTCCACGGCTGTTGTTTGGGACAGGCGACTGGCATCCGGTCCGTCAACTGTAGTTTGTACAGACTGTGAAATACAGGTATGTGATTCCAGCCTAACTTTGCGTAGTGCTTGTGTCTGTGCTGACCTCTTTAGAAGTTAATGAATACATTAACAGCTAGGTGTTACCACTTCCCTAGTCAGGAAGGTGTACCTCTTTATAGGCTGCCCTTGGTTAGGCTGTCAGAGGCAGACTTCTTTTCAATGGATAATAGTAATGCCTAGTTGTCAGTTTATTTCCAGGCAAAATAGCAGATGAATGCCACCACATTGTTCTAAAAAAGGTGCTCCACAATTGGTATTTCAGGTGTATACTAAAACATGTCAGGAGAGCTGACGAATCCACTCTGAGAGTTGTCCAGGATTTTAAGAAAGCTGCATGAGAAACAGAATTTCTTATTGTAATTCATGAAATCTAATAACTCAACTGTTAATCCCCCTCCACTGAAGCGTCGCTGCTCAGGTAGTCCCCACAGTGATCATACATTTTTCATGTGACTGCTGAAGCCAATCACGGGTCTCACTGGTCACATGCTGTATCAGTACTGAAGTCAGTGATTGACTTCAGTGGTCATGTAAATTCTGTACATGAAGTCATCATTTCAGGAGATGAACAACTAGGCAGTTCATAGAAGAATGGATTGTCTAGTTCTTCAGATCTAGTATTAAGGTACTGCCACACTAAACGCTCCCGCTAACGATCACAATAACGACGCATACTAATGCGATCGTTTTTGTGATCGCTTTAATGTCGCTAGTAGCTGCCACACTGAGCGATCTCGTTAACGACGCATAAGCGGTTAGCGATCTCCTTAACGACTTTGGCGGTCATTGTGATGTAAAAAACAGCGCACATCGTTCACAAAAGGTGCCAGACACAGCGATATAGCGTCACCAGCGGGACGCCAACGATAAAAATACGGTCCAGAACTCTAGTGAACGATCAGCGAGATCACAGCAGGGGCCACGTCGTTGCTACATGCCACACACAATAGCGTCACTAACGAGATCGCTAAATAGTGACTTATTTTAGCGATCTCGTTAGCGACGCTGTTTAGTGTGGCATACCTTTAAGGGTTGAGACCCTACAAGTGTAACACTAAACGGTATGCCACACTAAACAGCGTCGCTAACGAGATCGCTAAAAAACGTCACTATTTAGCGATCTCGTTAGTGACGCTGTTGTGTGTGGCATGTAGCAACGACGTGGCCCCTGCTGTGATCTCGCTGATCGTTCACTAGGGTTCTGGACCGTATTTTAATCGTTGGCGTCCCGCTGGTGAGCCTATATCGCTGTGTCTGGCACGTTTTGTGAACGATTTGCGCTGTTTTTTACATCGCAAAGTCGTTAAGGAGATCGCTAACCGCTTATGCGTCGTTAACGAGATCGCTAAATGTGGCAGCTACTAGCGATATTAAAACGATCACAAAAACGATCGCATTAGTATGCGTCGTTATTGTGATCGTTAGCGGGAGCGTTTAGTGTGGCAGTACCTTTACTCATTTCAGGTACAGCAGCCAGGGATTTAACAGGCGAGCTATAGCTTGTAATTCTGCAACATTTGCCTCCTGGACAGCCTGATAAAACATGCTCTGTCAAACTCCAACATCATAGGTTTCAGACGGTCATTCTACACAGAGCATTAATTGGGTTTTGTTTTTATCCTAGGTACAAATGGTGGCGTCACAATTATAGGCCTCTTTGCAAGTCTTCTTGGTGGTTTATGTGTCGGCATAGCCTATTTTGTCTCTCAGCTTTTGTTCGTGAATGATTTAGAAATTGCTGCCCCCCAGTGGCCAGTTATTTTGTATGGCGCAATGGCTGGCCTGATTGGCTCCATTGTAGACTCTTATCTTGGAGCAATAATGCAGTATACTGGTGAGTTTATCATTTTATTTAGATGTTTAACAATTGTACAGTTCAAACCATTAGTGATGAGTGAGTATGGTCCTTGCTCGGTTTTTCCCTAGCATGCTCGGGTGGTCGCCGAGTATTTGGAAGTGCTCGGAGATTTAGTTTCTGTTGCGGTAGCTGCATGATTTGCGGCTATTTGACAGCCTGAATACATGTGGGGATTGCCTGTTTGATAGGGAATTCCCACATGTATTCAGGCTGTCAAATAGCCACAAATCATGCAGCTACGGCAACAGAAACTAAATCTCCGAGGACTTCCAAATACTCGAAGATCACCGAAGCGTGCTCAGGAAAACCTGAGCAACAAGTATACTCGCTCATCACTACAAACCATACATTAATGGGATGAAAACCACAACGCAGGACCTGATGTATCAGATCACATTGTCAGTAAGCAGTGGTCCTGATTGACTTCTCATGGGGTACATCTGATTCCGCTGGAATGCTAGAGATTTTGACTGGAGAAATGACTCTGTGAGCATGGCCTAGGTTGGTTACTGAGCTCCAGCCACTACGGTTATTTTCATTTTTGTCAGAATAACTACTATAGAGCTTGTGTAGTTGACAATTGCATAATGTAGACTTTGTTTTTCATTATTTTTGTTTAAAAGCACCACTCCACCGTGTTTTTTTTATTGCACCACTGCAGTAGTGTTTTAAATGTAAGTCCTCTGTCTCATACTCGCCATCCGCTGCCTTCATCCTTTTCCAGCGTCGGTCTCTGGCGAAAAGTGACCTGCCGGCAGCTCCAGTGTTTCATGGAGCATGACTGAGGTCACTTTTCAATACATCTGTATGAGAGCCTTGTTCTGGCTTTCATAGACTTGCATTGAGCGCTTGTGACGTACAGTTGTGCTCAAACCACTCATGGTTAGTGGTTGGGTGAAGCCATTTATTGTCAAACTACTGTGTTTTCTCTTTTTAACTCATAATGACAACCCTAAACATCCAAATGACCCTGATCAAAAGTTTACATACCCCATTTCTTAAAACCGTGTATTGCCCCCTCTAACATCAATGACGGCTTGAAGTCTTTTGTGGTAGTTGTGGATGAGGTTCTTTATTTTCTCAGATGGTAAAGCTGCCCACTGTTCTTGGCAAAAAGCCTCCAGTTCCTGTAAGTTCCTGGGCTGTCTAGCATGAACTGCACTCTTGAGATCTCACCAGAGTGGCTCAATGATATTGAGGTCAGGAGACTGAGATGGCCACTCCAGAACCTTCTCTTTGTTCTGCTGTAGCCATTGACAGGTTGACTTGTCCTTGTGTTTTAGATTGTTGTTATGTTGGACCGTCCAAGTATGTCCCATGCGCAGCTTCTGGGCTGATGATTGCAAATTTGCGTCCAGTATTTGCTGATAACGTGCTGCATTCATCTTTCCTTCAACTTTGACCAAGTTTCCTGTGCATTTGTAGCTCACACATTCCCAAAACATCAGCGATCTACCTCTGTGCTTTACAGTAGCAATGGTGTTCTTCATCATAGGCCTTGTTGACCGCTCTCCAAATGTAACGTTTATCGTTGTGGCCAAAAAGTTAAATTTTGGTCTCAGCACTCCAAATTACCTTGTTCCAGACGTTTTGAGGCTTGTCTCTGTGCTGTTTTGTGAATTGTAGGCGAGATACTTCCTGGCATTTGTGCACTAATGACTTTCTTCTGGCAACTCGACCATGCAGCCATTTTGTTTCGTCAAGTTCCTCCTTATTGTGCATCTTGAAACAGTTTTCAGAGAGTCCAGTATTTCTGCTGATGTTATTTGTGGGTTTTTCTTTGCATCCTGAATAATTTTCCTGGCAGCTGTGAACAAAGTTTTTGTTGGTCTACCTGACCGTGGTTTTATTTTTACAGAGCCCCTGATTTTCCATTTGTTAATCACAGTTTGGACTCTGCTGACTGGCATTATCAATTCCTTGGATATCTTTTTGTATCCCTTTCCTGTTTTATACTGTTCAACTACCTTTTCCCATAGATCCGTTGACAATTCTTTTGCTTTCCCCATGACTCACAATCCAGAAACGTCAGTGGCTGGATGAAAGATGCAAGAGTCTGTCTGGATCCCAGAAACTCACTCTGCTTTTATATACACACACTGATAACAAGTAAACAGGTCACAGTTGAGGATGTTACCTTTAGTAGACAGTCAAACCTATTTGTGTCAACTTCTGTGCATGTTATCAGGCCAAAATCACCAGGGTATGTGAACTTTTGATCCGGGTTATTTGGATGTTTTGGGTTGTCATTATGATTTAAATAGAGAAAACACAGTAGTTTGACAATAAATGTCTTCACCCAACCACTAACCATGAGTGGAGAGAAAGTTTTGGTGTTATTCATATTCTCTGAAAAAAGGCCAAGAAAGCAAAAATTCTGCCGGGGTATGTAAACTTTTGAGCACAACAGTAGCTTCTGACTTACGGCAAATCAGAAGTTCTGGCTACAAGATGGCGCCACCAGACCAGAGCGGCGTCTTTAAAAGGTGAAGCCGCTGGAAGGTGAGTACAAGAACGAGGGCAGGGGGCTTAAATTTAAAGCACCATTCCAGGGCTGAGCAGAAAAACCCACTGTAGTGTTGCTTTAACTACAGTAAAAAATATATTTAGCAATACACTTACAGATATTCACAATAACATGAAATTAGCATGTATTTGTAATATTGATCCAACATTTTATGTTTGCTTCACCGTACTAAAATATGCTTTTGTCGGATTGAACTTTTTCCTGGTACCATAGTAAGAATAAGCATCTGTATACATAGGTTGTTCTGCAAATCAATGGTTTTGGTACTAGCTTGCAAGGAACCTTTCTTTTAAGCAACATCAAGGGTTCTGAAAATGAGTAGGCATGTTTCCAGTTTGTAACTGTAGGGACGTTAATAGGAACCTGCCATGAAGTCTGGAAATCACAGGCAGTATGAATCATAACCTAGTATGTTTTTATTCGAACGTCCATGACAGCACTACAGAGAGAGGGGA
>VIAB01026804.1:26964-38275 GCA_009801035.1 Oophaga pumilio
GGCTGGCTCCTAGATTCTGAACAACTTTGTCGACCCCTGCCTTTGACATCAATTGGGAGTTAGACTTTTAGCATACCGCTGCATGCAGCAGAAGGCCAAATCCACCTAGAGGGGTGAATAAGCACAGGCACATTTGATGTAACCACATGATTCTCACTGGCAGGTGCGTGTGGCTTTTGGGCACATGCGGCACTGCAGAGTGTACCCTCTAGCCAGTTTTGCAGCAGTATTTGTAAAAATAAGTTTCAATAGAAAGATTTGTACTTCCGTGTTTTGGAGCCTCTCCTAATTTGTCTGATCGTCATTTACACAATGATTCTGACCCACAACAATGATTATTTGTGTTCATGTATTTTTTTACTAACTTATATATTCTTATAGGTTTTGATGAAACCACTGGGAAGATTGTGAACCATCCAACAATTGGCACAAAATTGATATCCGGGAAGCCCATACTAGATAACAACGCCGTAAACCTATTCTCATCAATCCTCATAGCAATTTTGCTACCTGGAACTGCTTGGGGGTTTTGGCCTAGAACATAGATTATTGCAAAATGACAAGTGCACAAACGAACTGGAAAGTTGTCAACTATATGCTTACCCCATGGGCCGAATATACATGAGATCACTATATGATTTTGAAAAATAATACTAATGAACACTGTACTAGTAGATCTGCACTCTTTTAGCACTTCATGTTTGCACATGACACAATGTACGGATATTCGACCCCCACAGTGTGGCGTAGCCTGACACAACCTTTGTGTATAAAGGGTGATTTGTTTTAAAGTTTTAGACTTGGAATAATAAAATTGACATCTTTAGTAGACATGATTATAACCACACGTCAGCAGGTTTCTCGTGGTTTTGAGAACTGTAAAATTCTTTTTTTTTTTGTGATTGCTAATTTTAAAGTGTTATGTGGACCAAAACTTTTTTTTATCTATAAATAATCCTGAGCTGTTTGAGTCAGTGAGGAACATTAACCGTTTGATTGTCCCTATACACGTTGGCCATTTCTGAAGATCAGTGTATTCAGAAAACGCTTAAGGGTTACTCCTATAGTAAAAGTTTTTAGAATGAAAGGGGCGCAGCTCTAGTTTAACTTTGTGCTCACTTCATTGCTTTTCCATGAAATGCGCCACTCTGACCACATGTTGGGAAATGGGACTGCACTATATATCTCAAGTTTAAACACTATCCTTCACCAATGGGACAGGATCACTTTTCAATTGTTGGGAGTCCCACTGCTGTGGCCCTCACCAATTTGGGGCTCTCAACTGCCCCAGCTGGATGGAGTGTGAGTCGGTTATGCACACTAGCGCTCCAGTCATTCTTAATGGGAGCGCTGAAGATAGGCGAGTGTAGCTCTCAGCCCCTCTTTGGCACTCCTATCAGAATGAATGGAGAGGCAGTGCGAATGACCAACCTGTGCTCAATTCAGCTGGAACGCTTCAGAGTCCCAATTCTCAGGATCTTTGGGGGCCAGGGCTGATGGCCTCCAAGCAATCGAAAATTTGTCCCATGGATAGGAGATAACATTCAAACTTAAGAACACCTTTTTAACTCATTAATTGGAAGCTGTTTATATTTTTTTACAGTGGAAAAATTAGGCTGCATCTCAAGTAGAAATCAATTCATGTGCTTAAGATTAGTAACTCAAGTAGCGGATCATAAGAGGTGGCTGGTCACATTGCCTAGTGGCACAGACTACCTTTGATATTTGCCTTACGAATACTGGAAATATTTGTTCTTGTAAGTGACGTATTATTTTTTTTGTAATTCCTTACACTAGGTTTCTTTAAACCAAGGGCATATTGCAGGCAATGCTTTGTGTTTCGGCGGAACAGATAAACTCCTTCTTCTGGGTCTGTCGGTATTACATGGTCAGCGATTTACTCATTTTCTGTATAAAGCCTAGGTTTTTTCTCCGGCTAAGTCTAGAGATATGGATGTGCATATGTAAGTACACCATCTTATGTCTGAGTAGATGTCTGTCTTATCGATGAAAGCGTGTTCACTACAGAAGAAATATCTGCACCTCTCTGGAAGCAGCCATGGCAACCAGACAGAAAACATCCTTTCTCCACACTGCTGGCTTCCTCCACGGTCTAGAAAGCGATGACTAAACAACATAATTTTAAAGCTTTTAGAAGTCATTTATTTTCTTTGGTTACGACTTTGTAAAATCATCTGTAATCTATCCATTACAGTACTTGAGCCTGAAGTCATACTCTGATGTATATGAAACACACACGGACCATCCGTGGCTCTGACGACCCAAACTCAAGAGCTCTTATATGCTTATGAGGCTGTGGAGATCTGGAGACTCATGGCCAATCTGTGCTTCACTGTCTGTGTTTCGTGTATGTTTGAATGAGGCCTAACAACAGGTCATGGTCATAAAAACCACTATAGATATTTAGATGTTCTTCAGTATGGTATTCTTTTCCACAATGAAGAGGGCTATGTTCTTCCTTAGAGTTATTCCAGTCTGCAAATCATCACCCAACCACTTGTAGGTGATAATTATTAGATCAATATAGGTCCCACAATTAGGACTCGTTCCATTCACCAGAACAGTGGGTTTTATGTTCCTCTTTCTCCCAAGACCGCAGCCAAGGTGGACTTGTGCAAAGATGGCTAAGTGTTGTGCTCAGCTACTGTATCATGATCACTCCTGTTTACACATGCACAACTGGTCACTTCATTCAACTGCTCCAGGTCCCAAGCTTGCAAACAGAAGAATAAGGGACATTTGGGAAGGTTCATTCTAATAGTGAACCTCTCTGTAGGAGATACAGGTTTGCACACTTCAATACCTCTTTAAAATGCTTGTTCCTATGGAGGTTGTGTAAGATGGTCATCCTCTGACCGCCTCTGCTGCTTATTTCGGGAAGAGGAATAATAGAACTGGACAAAAAAATAATCTAATGCTATGAGGGTTATTGCAGAAGACATCATGCCCTCATAGACATTACTGATGTGTGACCACTAAAATGCGGAAATCCAAGAAAATTAATTATTTTTAGATACCATAGATGCTTATGCGAAGATTACATTATTGGTGTATTCAGATACAAAAAAGTTATCAACTATCCACAGAATAGATGATAACTTGTAGATTAATGAGACCACAATGTCCTTGACCTTCACTCATCACCAAAACGGGGCACTGTTATCCCCACAAGAATGGAGCAACCGTGCACATGCTAAACTACCACCCTTGATTCATTCTGCTGAATACTGCTCTCAGCGTTTTCCAGCATTCCCCATGTAGAATGAATGGAGTGGCTTTGGAGCATGCACACATATCTCACCATTTTGATGGGAATAGAAGCAATCTGTTCTGGCAATCAGTGTGGGTCCCTGCAGTCGGACACTCGCCAATCTGTTACCAAATGCTCTGTAGATGGGGGATAACTTTTCTCAATCAGAATACACCTTAATTGATATCCAGAGCACCTACTACCTAAAAACCAATAAAGGGAGGGTCTCTTGGCTTTGTCAACAGTGTTTTGGTGCACCACTCTATAATTTGTTTTTGTGACCCATCTGCTTTGCACTGATACTATAGCTCTCTTTTAACTTATTTAATTATGTATTCACTTTGGCACCACCAAATCTGCTGTGAAATTTTATGTATATCCACAATGATTGTCCATCACATTTCTGCAACAAGATGAGTCTGTATCATGCAAGTTAACACCACTTCTCTGTTAGCATTCGTCCATGGCCAGCGTTGCGTTTATTCTTTGATCTGCTCTACATTGTGTTTCTAGGTCAATAAATGTATTCATGTTTTGAAGCATAATTTTGAATAAAGTATAATTTAAGGTTTCTTTTATTTACCACTTCTGCTTTCTTACAATACCTTTGTGACTATCATTAAAGGGGTTGTTCCATCTGAGACATTTACCATATGTCATATTACTAGGACAGAGGGTCCTCTAATACGTAGTCATCGCTTCAATTCTGATGGCACACACTGGAGCCCAAATCTCAAGATAAATGTGAAATGTTAAATTCCCTGTTTGCAGTATCTGTATTTCACATCCCTTAAAAAAAAAAAGAAAGTGTGGGGTGTGACAGATGCACAGATTGAGATCTCAGCTCATTATCATCTCTAAAAGATGTACCGTAATTGAGCCAAGATCTTGTTAACAGGGTGTGTCCCACAGTTAGCACTGATTGAACATTGTCAGTGTGTATAGACACCCACAGCCAACTGGTAGCAGTCAGTTTTCAATGTATTTATTTCTATGATGTATTAGGCAAAACAAAAAGGGAATTATCACACACTCAACACCTAGCAACAATCACAGATAAATCCTCCAACCACCTTCAACAACAACCTCCAGCCATGCAGCAAAAGCTAGCTCTGACAATGAGTGCTATCCAGGGGCCAGATTACCTTATATAGGACAGGGTTCCCCAACTCCAGTCATCAAGGCCCACCAACAGATCATGTTTTCAGGATTTCCTTTGTATTGCACAGGTGATGCAATAATCACCTGGGCCATACTAAGGAAATCCTGAAAACATGACCTGTTGGTGGGCCTTGAAGACTGGAGTTGGGGAACCCTGATATAGGAGATAGAAGCCTTAATGCAGGAAGCTTCCAGGAGCTCGTAACTGAGCGGATTAACCCCTGTATTGCCAAAAGAGATTTACACTGTTTAATAAGAAGGTGAAGTGCTTATAATCAGTGCAGGAGTAGGAGAAATCATGACCAAAGAAAAAAAGCACTACTGCAATTAATGCACACCACACAAGATATTCAAATACAAAAAAATTAAACAAGTTTTATTGTCACACAACATTTAAAACAATTAAAAACAAAAACCATCTCCACTCAGAGTAGAAATAATGATGCCCATAAACACAAAAAATGCATGATGGCACCTGCACTAAACTGGCTCATGGGGTAAATAAGAGACTACAACCCACTAGAGAGGCAAATAAAGACATGTATTGCCCCATATGGTCCAAAGCAAGGACTTCACCAAAATGAAGTAGCCCATACACAGCCAGCCCAATAACTGGTAATGATAAGGAATCCACTGAAGCAGAAGCCCCAAAGAGCTCAAAGGGACAAAAGGTTTCGTTACCAAATATTCAGCACGTGAAAGGGCCACATCCCCGAATCCAAGCTCTGAATGGAGGAGAGACTAATGCCCCACGCATATCGCCCCAGCAAGTGGGGCTTCATCAGGGGAAGTAGTACAAGAAAGGGCCAACCTGTGGTTAAATAATCATACGTTAATTACCTAATAGTGGACTGGAGGAAGCCGGCAGGACCCAACGCTGCCGTGCAGCAGTATCCAGGAGGCCATGTGCATTGATGAGAAGGCAGAGCCGCGCCTGCGTGACATGGAACCCAAACATGTCTGGGCGCTTGCGCAAACTGGAACGCAGGACGTGAACTGTCCCTTCCACACCCGACGCTACCGTGCAGGAAATACCCAGGAGGCTGTGTGCACTAATGAGAAGGCTGAGCCACGCCTGCATGACATGGAACCCAAACATGTCAGGGCGCCTGCGCAAAGTGGAACGCAGGACGTGAACTGTCCCTTTCACACCCGACGCTACCGTGCAGGAAATACCCAGGAGGCTGTGTGCACTAATGAGAAGGCTGAGCCACACCTGCATGACATGGAACCCAAACATGTCAGGGCGCTTGCGCAAAGTGGAACGCAGGACGTGAACTGTCCCTTCCACACCCAACTCTACCGTGCAGGAATTACCCAGGAGGCTGTGTGCACTAATGAGAAGGCTGAGCTGCGCCGACATGGAACCCAAACATATCAGGGCGCCTGCGCAAAGTGGAACGCAGGACATGAACTGTCCCTTTCACACCCGACGCTACTGTGCAGGAAATACCCAGGAGGCCGTGTGCACTAATGAGAAAGCTGAGCCGCTCCTGCGTGACATGGAACCCAAACATATCAGGGCGCCTGCGCAAAGTGGAACGCAGGACGTGAACTGTCCCTTCCACACCCTCCACAAAGGCTGACGTCTCAGTCAAAGGAGGTGAACCGCGCATGCGCATAAGCGTACAGAACATATGGACACACAACAAAGCCTGTAAACAGCACTCACCCTTGTATACTCGGCAATCACAGCATCAGCCACCACAGCAAAGTCAAGCAGCATATTGCCCCCAGGGGAAAACAAACACGCACCCAAATTTTTGGCTGGTTTGCTGGTAACTTGGTGGGAAGTTTCCCCAAGGGAGTAAGAAGCCTGTGGATGGGGGCAAAGGGAATTACCATTACGGACACTGCTCCCATCTTTTAATTGTACTCACTTCTTTCAGATGCAAGTACAATTGAATCCTTGACTGCCTGTACTTCTGGGTCAAGGTGACATCAGCCACATGATCAGGTCATCTAGTCTGCTGACATCACTCTCCTGCACTGCATAGACTGTGAACGTCGGTATGGTAAGCACTCCATAGGAGTTAAAGAAACCAAAGTTTTTGTGTATAGACGGGTCAGTGGGTGCTCTAGTCCACTAGCCGAAACTGCATGGACCAGGGATCATCTCACCGAATGCACAATCTTTTTACCGTGGGCATAATACTACTCAGACAACACAGGATGAGGGTAAAACTGTGGCAATACTTTATTGAACCACAAAACAGGCAAATAACAAAACAGTCCCAGCACAATACCCAAGATGGTGCAAAACTACAGAGTGTCACCCTTCCGCTGACTTGCCAGGATAAGAGCAGATGTGACTTCAGAGCTTCCAGGGCCGACTACCCCAATCTGTGGCATGCACTGAAAGGAGGTAATGACAAGCTTAGGAAGCTGACAGTCCATTGAGGTAGAAGGCCAGGTGACCGGAGGGTCACATCCTGGCTTCACCAAAAATTTCCATGAAGTGATTGGTGGGTCCAAATCCTGACTACCTCAAACATATCCATGGTTCAGTGATGGTAAATGGAGCAGATCTGTATTCTTTCAGCCAAGGCCGTGGTCCCCTAAGCTGGCATCCTGTACAATGTCAAATCTGTGTCCCTCATGATGGACCCATGATCTGGCAGCTATCCTGTAGACTGTTCCTGGCTGTGGTTTATTGAAGAGTCTCTGGATTTCATGTACGAGTGCTACTCACAAAATTAGAATATCATCAAAAAGTTCATTTTATTTCAGTTCTTCAATACAAAAAGTGAAACTCATATAGTAATTACAAACAGAGTGATTTATTTCATGTGTTTATTTCTGTTAATGTTGATGATTATGGCTTGCAGTCTATGAAAACCCAAAAGTCATTATCTCAGTAAATTAGAATAATTAACAAAAAACACCTGTAAAGGCTTCCTAAGCTTTTAAAAAGGTCCCTTAGGCTATGTGCACACGTTGGGATAGTCTGCATCTCTTGGTGTCCTTTCATCAATGTACATAAATATAGTTATGAATATGGTTATATTGTCTCTTTAGATGAGCCTTTCTGACCTGTTTCTTTTTAGTTGTTGGTTTTTATTATGTTTTTTATTCATTTTTTCTTGTTTCAGATTATTGGCCTTCTGTGCCCCACCTGTTGTTTCTTGGTCGGTTCTACCTTTGGACTCTTATCGTGTGATTCACAATGTCTACATAATTATTTACATATATGTCCGATCTTGCAGCAATTTGTCCTTTTTAGCGTTTTTTGTCATCCCCTCCTATTAGTGTTATTCCGGGCACATTGGGTGACCTTTTTATATATGCCAATCCCCGAGATCAAGCTATTCCATCAAGTTCGCATGTGAATCCTTTGTAATGTGTGGGCATTTATCATTTATCTGTTATTTGGTTGCTATTCTCTGCTCTATTACTAATCTTTTGCGAAGTTCTCCTTTGAGCTCCTATTTAGATACATCTGTCTCATCTACGACAACGATAACTACAGTGATCCCTCCATGGAGATGTGTTCTACCTGATGCCATGGTGGCTCTTACCGCGATGCTGCCCCTATGTGTGGTGGATCTGACGTCGCGCTGTGGGCATCGGTGGCTGCGATGTACCTGTGGTCGCTACTGCTTCTCCGTATGGTGGGCTCTGTTATGAATCGACTTGGCAACTGTTGCCATGTTTACCTCTGGTGCATGATGGGATTGATGACATCATCCTTAGCTCCGCTCCTATTCGATACCTTTGCCATGACGAGACTAATGGGCGTTACCAGGACTGTCACATGATCGGCTCTTCTAAGGAACTCCCTGGATTGTATACATGAGGATTATTGCAGTGATAATATATGGACATTTGTACTGCCCGTTTTATGTTCATGTGTATACATATTGTCTCTAACATATATGCAAGGCATTATCCTTTGTGATTTATAATTTATTATTATCCTTGACATATATTCTGGATGTTGTCCTTGCTCCGAGGTTGCTATGACAATAGTGTTACTGGTTCTCTTTGCGCATGCGTTGAGACTTGCTCAGCTTGTCTCTGTGATTGGCCAATCACCATATAAAAAGTCACTAAACCAGCGTCTATCCACCCCTGGACGAAGCATTTCATTGCGAAACGCGCGTCGGGTGTGGTGGACGCCTGGAGTGTGAGGTAATTATGCACTATTAGCACTTTAAGCATGTTACATGTCATTTCATTATACATATGCCTACTATCCCATTCCTGCTTTTCCTTATGATTTGCGCACATGTATTGAGGCCTTCGCTTCTTCCAGTTTTTTGTGCTGGTTATATTCTCAGTATAGTGGTTACCTCCTTGTGAGAGATTCATATGTACCTTAGCTTTGTATATGTGCTGAGTTTTCTATACATGAGCCTCTATCATCATGATATAGACACCCTTGGGGTTTCATGTGCTGCACACATTTTTTCATTTGGATCAGTTTGGTTTTTGTCATCATTTTTTCTTGTGGCTATTTTGATTTTTTATTATATACATGCTCGTTACTACTTACTCTACTCCAGGTTTTTCCACCTTCTGTGTATTGTGTGTCTGTTTTGCCCATCCTTACCAATTTTTATATGTTTTTTATCATGGTTAATAAAGTTTATACTTCTTTGCATATATTAGTTGTGTAGAGTTTCTTTTTCTTTTTTGGTGCTTTGTTTATACATATTTTTCGCTCTACATGGGTCCTTTATGTAGGTGTTATATGTGCACACGTTGCGGAATGTTTGCAGAAATTTCCTGAGGAAAACCGGACTTTTTCCCAGGAAATCTGCATGCGTTTTTTGCCGGATTTTGTGCATTTTTTGCGCGTTTTTACCTCGATTTTTTTCCTGAACAATCTAGGTCAATAATATAGCGGGAAATACGCAGATTTACTGCAAAATTAATGAACATGCGTTTCTTTCCGCGATGCGTTTTTTGCGCGGAACAAAACGCACCAGGTGCACAAAAATTGCGCAATTCATTCTAAAAGGATACTTCATTCATGCGTTTTTAAGCGTTTTAACCTCGAAAAAACGTGAAAAAAATCCGCAACGTGTGCACATAGCCTTAGTCTGTTTCAGTCGGCTCTACAATCATGGAGAAGACTGCTGACTTGACAGATGTCCAGAAGGCAGTCATTGACACACTCCACAAGGACGCTAAGCCACAAAAGGTCATTGCTAAAGAAGATGGCTGTTCAGAGTGCTATATCCAAGCTTATTAATGGAAAGTTGAGTGGAAGGAAAAAGTGTGGTAGAAAAAGGTGCACAAGCAACTGGGATAACCGCAGCCTTGAAAGGATTGTTAAGAAAAGGCAATTCAAAAATTTTGGGGAGATTCACATGGAGTGGACTGCTGCTGGAGTCATTGCTTCAAGAGCCACTATTCACAGACGTATCCAGAACATGGGCTACAAGTGTCGCATTCCTTGTGTCAAGCCACTCTTGACCAATAGGCAACGCCAGAAGCGTCTTATCTGGGCCAAGGAGAAAAATGACTGGACTGTTGCTCAGTGGTCCAAGGTGTTGTGTTCAGATGAAAGTAAATTTAGCATTTTTTTCCAACATGTTTTATTGATTTAAAGAGTATTACAATAAAAAATAATCATACAAGTCTTGAAGTAACAAGCTTATTTGACAGATGTAAAACTCAAAATATTGTTTTAAAGAGCATTGCCAAAAAGTAAGTCATATAGGTTATAGGTTTGAAGGTATCAAGCTTTTTTGACGCTTATTTGACAGGTATAATACTCATAAATGTCCCCTCACCACCCTCAACCCTCCCATTCCCCCAACATATAAACCCCTAAAGCGACCCTGCATTTGATTAACAATCAACAAGTTCAAGGAATAGGATTATGTCCACTAATTTTCTGAAGGAGATACCACTGGGTGTTTTCAAAATGTGTCCTTAGTTTGTCCCTGGGGTCCTGAGACAGATGGGATGAACAATGACCATGTGCTTAAAAATTTCCCAGTCAATTTCTCTTTATTTGTCAGGGTGTCTAGCCAGTCCATTCGAAAAATATACATTATTTTGGAGTTTATGAGAGATTTGGGTGGTGGTAATGGATTTAGCCAGTGCTGCAAGATACTTTTCCTGGTAGCTGAGGCCCATATTGTCCACATTGCCTTAAGATGTTTGGGGAATTTGTGTTGAGAGCTGTCTAGAATATTAAATATTGCCCATTGCGGCGTCAAAGGAAACAGTATCCCACCAAGATTCTGCAGTTCGGCATGGATAGACTGCCATATTTTTTTGCACTTTGGGGCATCCCTAGAGGTGATGAAATATGTCTGTGTTTCCTGACCCGCATTTGGAACATGNTGATCGCTAGTGCGATCGCTAAGTGTGGCAGTGCCTTTAATGTGTGGGGTAATGTAAGCTCTATGAAGGAGTAATAAAGACATGTCTGCATAACTGCTGGAGGGGATCACTGTCCGTTGCATCAAAGTGGCATCTAAGATTTCCCCGACTGTGATGTTCTATATATCATTAACCCATCGTGCTGGACCTGTCTTTTTGCCCTCCCATGACCATTGCTTACGCAACAGTGTGTAAATACTTCTTGTTGAGGCTATCTGCAATCTGGCGGTCCTAAGGAAGCCATCCAAAGCGTTCCTCCCTCTTTCTCCACCCCCAGCAGCCATGCCTTTCAAAGTGAAGCTCCTTGCTTGAAGAATAAGGAAGGGCTTGTTTACAAATGTTGGGAAACGTTGTGCTGCTATGTCAAATGCAAGCATGGAGAATCTATCATCTAATAGGTCAGCTGCCAAGATGCAACCCTGCCCAGCTAGCTCAATGTAAGATAAGGGTGGTTTACCTCCCATAAAGCCCGGCTTACCCAGAAAGGGCACAAACGGACATCGCTTCTCAAATGACATAGTCTCCGGCATTTCCCCCACG
>VIAB01026805.1:26166-38274 GCA_009801035.1 Oophaga pumilio
TAAAAACCCGCTATAAATAGTAAATCAAACCCCCTTTTATTACCACCCTTAGGGAAAAATAATAATAATAAAAAAAGGTATTTATCTTCATTTTCCGATTAGGGTTAGGGTTGGGGCTAAAGTTAGGGTTAGGGTTAGGGTTGGGGCCAGAGTTGTGATTAGGGTTTGGATTAGGGTTAGGGTTTGGAATAGGGTTAGGGTTGTGATAAGGGTTAGGGTTGGGATTAGGGTTATGGTTAGGGTTGGAATTAGAGTTAGGGTTGGGATTAGAGTTGGGATTAGGGTTAGAGTTGGGATTAGGGTTAGGGTGGTGATGCGGTTAGGGTTGGAATTATAATTGGGGGGGTTTCCACTGTTTAGACACATCAGGGGCTCTGCAAATGCGACATGGCATCCGATCTCAATTCCATCCAATTCTGTGTTGAAAAAGTCAAACGGCACCCATTCCCTTCCGAGCTATGCTGTGCACCCAAACAGTGTTTTTCCCCCACATATAGACTATTGGCGTACTCAGGACAAATTGCGCAACAACTTTGGGATACAAGTTCTCCTGTTACCCTTGTGAAAATAAAAAATTGGGGGCGAAAAGATCATTTTTGTGAAAAAAATATGATTTTTTATTTTTACAGCTCTACGTTATAAACTTCTGTGTAGCACTTGGAATTTCAAAGTGATCACCTGACATCTATATAAGTTCCTTAGGGGGTCTAGTTTCCAAAATGGTGTCACTTGTGAGGGGTTTCCACTGTTTAGGCACATCAGGGGCTCTCCAAACATAACATGGTGTCTGATCTCAATTCCCCTCAAATTTTGCATTGAAGAGTCAAATGGCGCTCCTTCCCTTCCGAGCTCTACCATGCGCCCAAATAGTGGTTCACCCCCATATATGGGGTATCATCATACTCAGGACAAATTGTGCAACAACATTTGGTGTCCAGTTTCTCCTGTTACCCTTGGTAAAATAAAACAAATTGGATCTGAAATTAACTTTTTGTGAAAAAAGTTAAATGTTCATTTTTTTAAAACATTCCAAAAAATCTTGTGATGCACCTGAAGGGTTAATAAACTTCTTGAATGTGGTTTTAAGCACCTTGAGGGCTGCAGATTTTAGAATGGTGTCACTTTTGTGCATTTTCTATCAAATAGACCCCTTCAAATGTGATGTGGTCCCTAAAAAAAATGGTGTTGTAAAAATGAGAAAACGCTGGTCAACTTTAACCCTTATAACTTCCTAACAAAAAAGTTTTGGTTCCAAAATTGTGCTGATGTAAAGTAGACATTGGGGAATGTTACTTATTAATATTTTGTGCGCCATATCTCTGTGATTTAAGGGCATGAAAATTCAAAGTTGGCAAATTGCGAATTTTTACATTTTTTTTGTCAAATTTCAGTTTTTTCACAAATAAACGCAAGTCATATCAAAGAAATTTTACAACTGTCATGAAGTACAATATGTCACGAGAAAAAGTTGTCAGAATCACCGGGATCCATGGAAGCATTCCAGAGTTATTACCTCTTAAAGGGACAGTGGTCAGAATTGTAAAAATTGGCCTGGTCATTAATGTGCAAACCATCCTTGGGGGTTAAGGGGTTAAGCTAAATTTTTTGTACTGTTTAAGTATTTAATAAAGATTTTTTTGATACTTTTTTTACATACCTTATTATGTATTGAACTCTATTTTTTTCAGTTATTCTCTATATCATGGTGCCCTGTCATTTCTTGTTAGCATAGGACCCATTGAAGCGCAGCTAGCACGAAAAGACCATCATCCACAGAAAGTATCCGCTCCTCTCCCGCTGTACCTGTGTTATGGACTAAATAAAGGAATGTTTTACCTGATAATGAGTGCCACCTTTTTTTCTGTTTTTAGATTCCATATTTATGTCTTTAGATTTAGAATGGGATGTTATACATTTTTTTAGGTGTAATGCATTTGTGTATTGAGTATATGAATATAAATACATAAATATTAATATTCAAGATCATAAATACAAGCATAAGAAATAACATTTATGTATTTACTTTGAATCAAGTAAGATGCACAGGAACAATTTAATCTTTCTCATTATTTTTACTTTATTCTAAAGTAGATAAATTATTAAAAATATAAAAGAATAAAGTATCAGTGTATAATACTACAGCTATTATTTAAAAATTCCTTAAACATTGATTTTTAATGCTGCAAAATACTCTATAAAAGAATTAATTAAGATCACCTACTTCAATTAAATTACAGAACAAGTTATATCTGAGATGATAATATTAAAAACCAAAAATTGTTGTATCGAGGGAAATTTTATTACCTTCACGAAACTTCACTTTCCTTCTCTAGTTTAATAAAGATATCTTTTTTTCTACTGAAGATTTCTCTACCTTGTAAAAGTTAAAATACAAATTAGTAAAAAAAGAGAATTTATTTTCATAGAAAAAAATGTCATGTCAGTTTCATAGTTTGATAGTTTTTAAGGTTGAATGAAGTTCCTATAGCTTAACATGTTGATTCAGAGGAAGGCAAAAAAAAAAAAATGGGATAGACACTAATATCTCCGTATTAGGCTAATGGAACTCTCTCAGCATTTGGTCAGTATTTCACGTCAGTATTTGTGAGCCAAAACCAGGAGTGGGAGAGAAATGCAGAAGTGGTGATTAGTGATGGGCCAGCACTAAAGTGTTATGCCACTTTTACAGGTGCACACTAAAATACAAAACAAAACCAAAATGGATTTTCCTGGGAAATATGTTAAGGAACATCCTTTCCAGGGTAACGATTTGTATGTAAGGCAAAATAAATAACCCCTTAAAAAATGTACCTCCACCACTTGGGCTATGTTCACACGTAGCGTTTTTGATGCGTTTTTCAACTTTAGCATTGCTTTCAACCAATACAAAAGCATTCAAAGGGAAATGTCATTTTAACGTTTAACAAGCTAAGCTGGCCATGTGGTGTGTGACACATCATCAGACACATTCTGTTTCATTTAAGAAGGAGGGACTCTGAAAGTCACAAAGCCTATTTTTATAGGGGCATCAGGCAGCATTAATATTCTTAAAGGGCCATCAGCCAGCTATGCTTTGTTGTTCCCATTATGAAACAGTGGGTCTCCTATACTGTTATTGCCTATGCAGTGAGTGGCTGGGCTGCCAAAAATTAGGATGCACCCCTAAACCCCTTTGACGAGATGTACAGGAGGGCCTCATGAAAAAATGTTCCCATTATAAGAAAGTGGATCTCCCATAGTGTTTTCCTATGCATTGAATGCAAGGCCTGCCTTGCCTCCAAAGTTACATGCACCCCAATAACCCTTTGAACCAACCTACTGGATGGTCACATGAAGCAAAAGTTCCCATTATTATTTATTTGGTACTGACACACTGTTTGCTAATGCATTGAATGCAAGGCCTGCCTTGCCAAAAAGTTACACGTACCCCAATAACCCTTTGAACTGACGTAGTGGATGGCCAAGAAACAGGGACCAGGTCTGTAGTCATGGCTAATAGTGGTTGCTCTGATGCACCCTGGCCTCCTGCCACATTAACACAATGTCCCTTCTGTTGTGCACTTGGTGGTCCACTTACTTGTAAATCAGATCACTCCGGGCTGCTGGGGCTTCCTTCCTTTAAGCACCACACAGTGACAGTCAGAGTCCAAGTCCATTTTCAATAAAACAACTTTATTCAGCTCATCCAATTCAATCACAGAAACAGCACAAGATTCCTTGCAGAATATCACAATTCTGTTCCCTGTACTGTCCCTCACTCCTCCATGAATATCCACTGGGTCTGACGATACCGCAGCTTTCTGAGAGGACAGTCTAACCAGCTTCAAGAGTTCCCAACAGCTTCCCTCTCTGAAGGTGAAGTTGAAGTATGGTTCTTCCATTTCTTACCAGACCGTAGGCCTTGTACATTAAGGGTGGTTCCGACTAAGTCAGCTGCTACCATTGTTATGCTGCCCTGATATTCTTCCACTATGTGTGACTCCCAACTCTGAGGTCCTGGACTGCTGGGCTCCTTGGCTTAAACGTTTCCCAGACACAACTGCCTGTCCTTGCTCCCGGCTCACACTCTTCTAACTAACTCCAGGAAACTCCCCAAACTACTCTCTCTTAGCCCTTCCTAACTAGCCTAATCCTATTGGTCTATCTAATTCCTATCATATTCTATTGTGCTCCCCCTACTGGTTTAAGTCCTACACTATTCCTAGATCTCCTCAGCACATAATCATATATACAATGCATTACACAGTATAACAACATTATAAAACATATGTGGTATATCAGCTTTTACAAGAACACAAGAACATGTACAAACCGAGCAGGGCATAAACTGGCCTCTGTACACCTCCCTCCTCAAAGCATGGTCGTCCCGACTATATAGTGTTGGTAAAACACCACTTTAATATAAAACACTTTTTTATTTTAAAACATAGTTAAGCGCAATAAAGTCATTTTGCTCTACATAGGAGTCTGTTTCTTTTGAATGCTCACCTCTGGCCTTTTGGCCAGCAATATGCCTTGGGCAGGCATTCGATTACAGTCCTCCATGACCCGGCATGATCCTCAGGTCATCCAGTTAATACTACAAGTTCAATTGGCTCCGGTCCCTTGTATTAAAGGACCCGAAATTGTACACAATTTGCATTAGGACTCACCACAGTCCCAAGCCGCTATAGTCCATATTATACTGACACAATTCCTCCTGGATAAGTTCTTTCCCCTCCCTCCTTTGCATGAAGTACAGCTCTTTAACGCATGTGTGGTGCTCTTTCCAAGGGATAAATTTCAGGTTATACATAACAAACTAAAACACAGTCCTTTGCAACAAACACGTACAGTCTGTTTTCAGTCCAAGGGCACATAAACCCTTAGTGTTAAAGTTCCTGCAATCCAGCAGGGGAGGTGCAACGTGTGCAAAAGAACTGTGATGGGGAAAAACAATGTTCAACATTCAACTAAGGCCCGTACCAGCCACACTGCTCACAACTCCGGTGCTACAGGGCTCTTCTGCCCACAGTATGCAACAAGCACAACTCCTCCTTCAGGCTCTGTCATTGTTCTACTCCAGGCTCCACGCCCATGCTCCAGCAGGTGACAGTTGTCCCGGATCGTCCACCGGGCATGATAGTGCCACCTCGACCGCAAAGTACCCCCGGGGTTCAACCTCCTTAATAAAAGCGACCCGGTCTTCTTCCCTCAGAGGCCTCTGTAATTTCACTGAACTGGCGTTGACATAGACCTTATTGTCCGTGTAGTCCTCGTGGATGAAGCTATATTTGTGGGACGGATTGGTATGTACCAGCAGGCCGCTGGTCTATTGTCCAGTCATTGTGCCCTCTCCCGGTCAGCGCAGCTCCACCCAGATCTCCCTCTCTCTCATCTTTCCTTCTATCACCCAATGCAATCCACGCGGCCTGCCCGGGAATGGGAAAGGGCCCTCTCCTTCTTGATGACGGAGTGACAATCTGAGAGATTGGATGCCGCCGAACACGGACCTAAACTCCAGGGACCATGGTTCACTCACCACCTGCTCTGACATCCCGGCCGCGATCGCTCCATGACTGTCAAATTCCTCCAGCACATCTTATGTGCCCTCCGCCTCAGGCTCCTCCTGGGAAGCCTCTCCTTCCAGATCACTGACCTCCTCTGGTTTACGATGTTCTAGTCCAGCCACCAATACTGGTCTCTAGCAGGTACCAGGAATCTGTTGATATCAGATGCTCCCCACAGCCTTTCGGATTGGGTCCTTTCCTCCACCTGCCGCCACTTCCACTCTATGTGGCTGACACCGCCACAATAATGGCCCTCTCTTGCGACCATCGGTGACGGTGCCATGCCTCACAATGGCACCATGCAGCCGCACACGAGCTTTTCTTCTTCTAGGCCTAACACGTTCCAGGGTGGTGCTGCTTCCAGCGGCTCCACCTATTCAGCATCGGACTCCGCCCGTTATTCGGGAATCTGCTGTATGGCGAGAGGCTTTCTTTTCTTCTATCGCGCCCACCATGGGTGTGGCACCACTCACCAGGGGATGCATCTCATACTTGGGCCACTGTCTCTGGTAGACAGAGCTTCAATCCACTTACAGGTCAGGATGCCCATGAGGGGCGGAGCTGGAGTTGTCCTCAGTCTCCGCGCCATTCTCCACCATCTTTGTCATATTTGTCATATTCAGGGTATCTCCACATTGCAAGGTTTACGAATCCTGCCTTACTACGCCAAGTGAAACGGGGGGCAGGGCTGTAGTTGTGGCTAATGGTCGTTGCTCTGGTGCACCCTGGCCTCCTGCCATATTAATACAATGTCCCTTCTGTTGTACACTTGGTGGTCCACTTACTTGTAAATCAGGTCCACTCCGGGCTGCTGGGGCTTCCTCCCTTTAAGCACCACACAATGACAGTCAGAGTCCAAGTCCATTTTCAACAAAACAACTTTATTCAGCTCATCCAATTCAGTCACAGAAATAGCACAAGATTCTTAGCAGAATATCACCATTCTGTTCCCTGTACTGTCCCTCACTCCTCCATGAATATACACTGGGTCCACCGATGCCGCAGCTTTCTGAGAGGACAGTTTTACCTGCTTCAGGAGTTCCTCACCTGCTTCTCTCTCTGAAGGTTAAATTGAAGGATGGTTCTTCCATTCCTTACCAGGCCGTACGCCTCGTACTTTAAGGGTGGTCCCGACTAAGTTAGCTGTTACCATTGTTATGCTGCCCTGATATTCTTCCACTATGTGTGACTGCCAGCTCTGAGGCCCTGGACTGCTGGGCTCCTTGGCTTAAACGTTTTCCAGACACAACTGTCCTGTCCTTGCTCCCGACTCACACTCTTCTGACTAACTCCAGGAAGCTCCCCAAAACTACTCTCTCTTAGCCCCTCTTAACTAGCCTAATCCTATTGGTCTAACTAATTCCTATCATATTCTATTGTGCTCCCCCTACTGGTCTAAATCCTACACTATTCCTATATCTCCTCAGCACATAAACATATATACAATGCATTACACAGTATAACAACATTATAAAAAAAATGTGGTATATCAGCTTTTACAAGAACACAAGAACATGTGCAAGGCGAGCTGTGCATAAACTGGCCTCCACACACCCCTTACAGCCACATGAAACCAAAGTTCCCATTATGCTTCCTTTTTTTACTCCCATACAGTTTGCCCATGAAGTGAATGCAAGGCCTGCCCTGCCACAAACTTAAACGCACCCCAGTAACACTTGGAACAGATGTCCTGGATGGTCACATTAAACCAAAGTTCCCATTATTAGAAATTTTGTACTGCCACACTGTTTGCCTATGCATTGAATACAAGGCTCGCCTTGCCACAAAGTTAAACACACCCCAATAAATCTTTGAACCGACGTACTGGATGGCCACATGAAACCAAAGTTCCCATTTTGTTCATTTGGTACTGCCATACTGTTAGACTATGCATTGAATGCAAGTCCTGCCTTGCCCCAAATTTACACGCACCCAAATAACACTTGGAACAGACATCCTGGATGGCCACATGAAACCAAAGTTCACATTATTATGAATTTTGTACTCCCATACAGTTTGCCCATGAAGTGAATGAAAGGCCTGCCCTGCACCAAAGTTACTTGCTCCCCGATAACCCTTTGAACCATCGCACTGGATGGCCACATGAAACCAAAGTTCACATTTTTCTTAATTTGCTGCTCCCATAATGTTAGCCTATGCATTGAATGCAAGGCCTGCCCTGCCCAAAAGTTACATGCACCCCAATAACCCTTTGAACCAACGTACTGGATGGCCACATGAAACCAAAGTTCCCATTTTTCTTAATTTGCTACTCCCATAATATTAGCCTATGCATTGAATGCAAGGCCTGCCCTGTCCCAAAGTTACACGCACCCCAATAACACTTTGAATCAGCATACTGGATGGCCACATGAAACCATAGTTCACATTTTTTTAATTTGCTACTCCCATAATGTTTGCCCATGAAGTGGGCCTGCTCCAAATTTGGATGCACCCCAATACCCCTTGGAATCGACGTGGAGGAGGACTTCCCATAAATCTTTTCCCAATTTAAGGGAGCGGGTCTCCTACACTTGTAATGCCCATGCAGTAAGTGTGTGGGCTGACAAACATTTCCCCCGGGGGGGTACACATCAACATACTGTGTAAACATTTTTTTATGGGCATCATAAACACCCTTGAAAACATTAACGTGGTTTCCTACACAGTTGCTGCTGGGAAGTTGCAGTTTTGTAGCAGAAATATGGCGGACATGTTGTTGGATGAAGTGATCAGGAAAAGGGACATGGTGAGGTGGGAATGGGAACGTACAGGATTAATAACGGAGGGGCTATAAGTATGAGATCCAGGATCAAGCCTACAATGATTAGTCGCTTACCCACCACCAATTACCAGAATGCGTTTGATGCCCGTCAGAAGATAGGTGTAACAGATGCGCATCTGAAGCTAGGCATAAAAGATGCCCGTGAGAACTTGTTTTGCAAAGACGCCTGTTTCCATATAAAGGGTAAAGTGCAAAATGCTGAATTCTAGAAAGCAGCAGATCAGTGTTGGAGGAAAACCAACCAAACTGATGGATGCTCGTGAAAAACAAAGTTTAAAGAGGAGTGCACCTGCCGTAACTATCAACTCACCCGTGACACAAGGTTGTTCATCTTCACCCATAAATATTACCAAGACCATCAAAATTTCACAGCCGAAAACTATTTCTTTCAGTGTAACAAACACTATTAAAGGAATGCGAATAAACATCGTTAACCTTGAATCTGGGAAACCACATATTTCCTCTTTACAAGATATGGACGATGTTGGTATTGATGACGACTTGGATCTTTCCCACATCAGCACCAAAAAGATGAAGATCACAGCTGCCCACACTGTGCAAAAAAGACCGGGAATGTCTGGAAATTAATATTCTCTCGGGAAAACTTTACCTCTTACTAAAGTGGTACAGAATGATGCATACACAGCTCCCATGTCTACTCAGCACAAGACTTTGCCACCTTTATTGCACAACAAGACTCTAACCAACATGTCATGGACACTTGTCATAATGGAGGCCAGTTCTTCAGTAGGGCCGACTCCAAAAGAGTCTATCTTTACCCCTTTAGAAGGCACAAAAATAGCCGTTATTAATTTGCATCCAAGAGTCACAGAGGAAGATATTGTGTAGCTTTTCTGTATATGCAGTGCCTTGAAGCATGCCCACTTATTGAGTTCTGGAGTAGCAGAGATTGTGTTTGTAAGAATGGAAGATGCAATTGGTGCTTACAAACAACAGATACCTAGATGGACAACCAATGATATGCAATCTTCATTTGAATGGTAGTGTGATAACATCAGACAAGCCCATCCTTCTAAATTAAGTGACACCTCATCAAAAAAGTAAGGTGAATCTACAAGAAACACAACCTTCTCCTCCTCCAGTGTTGCTTCAAATCCTCCCGCTGAAGTTGATCCTGATACTTTCTAAAAAGCACTCTTTAAATCTTCATGGTCATCAGCAGTCATCCAACCAACTGCATTTAAGATTAAGCTCTGATGGGACCACCGTAAATTGGAGACTTTAATAAGAGAGATTCCCAATTAACATATGGACCCAGAGACTCCTTAAAAAAAATCCTTCATTTTGCTTCTTGGGTGCTTTTAGCGCTGATCACCACCAGGTGTTGATGTTTGATGGAGTCTGGCATCAGACAATGAACAATCAATCCTGCTCCTAGCATTGTAGTACAGTTCACATTCGTTGTGGGGCAGTTGCGTTATTGCATCAAGAATTTCCTTGTTCCTCTTGCTCTAGTATTCTGATACAGCATGATTATGGTTCGTCTGTTATGTCAAGGGAGGCTAAATGTTGAATAACGTGTTTACATTTCTACAACAATCTGTTTCTGCGTAAAAGATAATCTTTGTTGTTTTGTAGTTTCAATATCTGGATTCCTACAAATGGATATGAAGACCTGCATATTCCAGTAAATGAGGTGGTAATTACTAAGTGTCCACCAACTGTGTTCTAGGCCAATAAAGTTTTTGTGCCTAATTAATATTTCACACTGTGAAAATGTCATCCAGAAATCTACATTCGTAGGCAAAACTTATTGCCCTGCTGCTGAAGCGTGTTGTGCTATCTGTGATCGGAATACAGAGAAATGCTGAAGGGAAATAGGTCATGCTAATAGTGATCTAAATACTGAGTTGTGTACAGAGGAATGCTGGGAGGACACAGATTGTGATTTTCTATCAACTTCATCTGCATTTACAAATTTGTATTTAATGCGTATTATAAAAAAAATTCTCGAGTGTAGGCAGGGCGCAGTGCCATACCACAACTATCTATTTGCTCCTCTTGTACAACCCTAAATTTTTTTTTAAATTGACATTTATTTGTACTCCTCATTGGGAAGGGGGCCACAAGAAACGATAGGTGAACTCTGCTGACACTAAAACCACCTCTTTGAAAACAATTACGTGGCTGTTGCATCACGGAACACGTTCACCATGGTGATCTAGTGGTGGTGTCGGAAGAGGACAGCCTTCCAAAAATGTCTTCCCAGTTTAAAGGAGCGGGTCTCCTATACATGTAATGGCCATACACTAAGTGTATGGGCAGACAAACATTTCCCCCTGGGGGGTACACATTAACATACTGTGTCAAGATTTGTTTTACGGGCATCATAAACACCCTTCAAAAAAGGGTACTGCAAGTACAAGGGCACCTTGTAAAAAAGGGTACTGTCTGCCTCTGGATGAAGAGATTGAAAGTTCTCCTTGTAACATGGGTCTAGAAGTGTCACCAACCAGTAATGAGTGTCACCCAAAATTTGGAGAATACGAGGGTCACGGGAAAGGCAGCGCAACGTAAAATCAGCCATGCGTGCCAGACTGCTAACAGGCAAGACTTCCATGTCCTCACCAAAGGACAACTGACCATGCTCACCTCCTCCTCCCTGTCCTCAGGCCATCCACACTGAACAGATGGTATGACAGTTGTTCTTCTAGTACCATCCATAGTTCCTGTTCTTCCTCCTTCTCCTCCTCTTCCTCATTGTCAACCAATCCACGTTGAAATTACATGTGTGTAATCAACATGTATGTTTCCTTGCTCCATCTCATCATGCTTCGCCTGCAATGCATCCTCTTTGTGAGCAGAGAGCATTTCAGAACACAGATAAGCGGGATGGTGACGCTAATTATGGCATTATTGCCGCTCACCATCTTGATGGACCCCTCAAAGTTTTGGAGGATGGTACATAAGCCTGGCATCTATGTCCACTACTGAGGTCTTATGTGTGGAGTCTGAACTGAATACCGGCGGCCTTGTTGATGCTGGTAGTCAACAACTGCCCTCTTCTGCTCAGAAATTCTTTCCAACAATGTAGAGTTCCAACGAGTGGGGACAGCACACGAGATGGAAGCTGCAAACACTGCTAAAGCATGGCAAGGGCAGCAGAAGCTGTAGCTGACTTTCTAAAATGGGCACACAGGTGGCATACTTTCACAAGCAGATCTGGCAACTTCAGGTAGGTTTTGAGAAACTGCTGAACCACGAGGTTAAGCAGATAGTCCAGGCATGGTACGTGTGTGAGCTCGCCTCGCCTCAGAGCCGCCAACAGGTTCTGGCCATTGTCACACACGACCATGCCTGGCTGTAGGTTCAGCGGTGTCAGCCACAGATCTGCCTGCTCTTTCAGAGCTGTCCCCAACTCTTCAGCATTGTGCGGTTTGTCACTTAAGCATATTAGCTTCAGCAAAGCCTGTTGCCACTTGGCTGAGGCAGTGCTGCAGTGCTTCCAGCTTGTGACTGATGTGGTCATTTCGGAGATGGAGGATGAAAAGGAGGAGGTGCAGGAGCTGTAGACTGTTGGGGCAACCCTGATTGATGTAGGGCCAGGCAATCCTCGGCATTGGGAGGATGTGTTCCATCCCACAGTCCAACTGGGTCCTGGCTTCCACTATGTTAACAAAGTGTGCTGTTAGCGAGATGTACCATCCCTGCCCACAAGCACTTGTCCATGTGTCTGTCGTTAGGTGGACTTTCCAAGTAACAGCATTGGTGAGGGCACAGCTAATGTTGTGGGACACGTGCTTGTGTAATGCG
>VIAB01026806.1:17426-38274 GCA_009801035.1 Oophaga pumilio
TCTGGATTGAATTCGTAATCCATAAAATGTAATATGCTTAGTGGTGGACAATACTACAAAGATGGCAGATTACTACAATACTCTTGAGAGCGCAAGCGGAGGAATATCAGATCCAGATCAAGCTGGCTTGGCAGCTGAGGTTGCAGGAGCCAGTGGTCCGGAACCAGCTGCTCTCCAGGAATCATCGAGGCTTGAACCCAGGCTGCAGCCTTCATCTTTGGGCTTCTTGTGTACTGCAGACAGGAGAGCCAGGATCCAGCAACTAGTAAGTGGACTGCTGCTCCTAGGCTGGTCTAAAGAGAGGAGGTGAGCCAGGACCAGGGCTGGAGACATGCTAGTGGGCCCACTAGCAGCAAGAAACTGAAAGTTGGCATCCCAAGGGGAGATCGTTACATACAACCGGCAGCAGAGATGGGGGTCCATTGAAGAGTTTGGAACCCATCATCACATCTCATTCAACCAGTTGGCAGGAGAGACTGAACACTAGCCTCGAAGTTTGCAATGCCTGACGGCTGGAACCAGGGTCAAGTTTCTCAAAATGGAGGGGCAACATCGCTGGTATGTGGTGGGTGTGATGTGAGAATTAAGAGAGCAGGATGAACTCTTCTTGTGAAATGAACGTCCATGGGAGAGGTTCCTCGAGGCTGCTCGAGATCAGACTGTCCTTGGGTTTCCCACCTCCTATGCAGTAGCAGGCGATGGTGCATGTGATACAGGGGGCTGTCGCTCATTTCTACATGTTGGGGGCTCTGGCACTACCCTAAGCCAGGTGACTTACAGCCTAGGGACCTGGGAATAGGCCACCAGGAAGCAGGTAGAGGCAGTTCTCCAGCTTTCTGAGGAAGGAGAACTCCATAAAAAAATACTCCAAAAATGTCACTTTTTCATCATACTGATTAAAAAAGTGAAAAAAGCGATTAAAAGTCATATGTAAAAAAAAATGGCATAAATTAAAACACCAAACCGTCCTGCAAAAAACAAGCCCTAATACGGCTTATTCAGCAAAAAAATTAAAAAGTTACAGAGCTCAGGATATGACGATGCAAATACAAATTCATTTTTGTAAAACACTGTTTTTAGCCTGTAAAAAAACAAAATGTAAAAAAATATAAATCTGGTATCGCTGTAATCATGCCGACCTTGACAAACAAATTGGTCTTATCACTTACTGCATGGTGAGTTGCGCGAAAAAATAAAAACAATACCAGAATTGCTAGGTTTTGTTCATTATCTGTCTGAAAAATGTGAATAAAAAGCAATTAAAAAATATTATGTACCCCAAAATGCTACCAAAAAAATCTGCTACTCAACTCACAAAATATAGGTCTCATGCATCTCTGTTTAACAAAAAAATTTAAAAAAGTTACAGCTCTCAGAATATGGTGACAAAAAATACTTTGTGATAGCTGAAAAAACTTATATAAATCTTGTATCGCTGGAATTGAACTGACCAGAAGAATAAATCCACCTTATTGCTTTTACCGCACGGTGAACATCACAAAAATAAAAATCAGAACTATTCTTGTACTGCTGTATATTTGTTCATTCTACGTCCCAAAAATCGGAATGAGGCTCCGTTCACATTTATCCTGTGCTCTCCGTTGATCGCTTACATCAGGATTTCCGTATAAAGTCCCCAAAACCGCGATTCATACAAATCCCAGATGGAACAGGTCACTTATGAGGCAGATGGAGTTACTTTGGACTGGTCTGTATTCTGGCAGTGTCCTATCATTTTAGGCATCTTTTTAGCACAAAAGTGTGGGTCATCAGACTCATCACAGATCTATGCACCCCTAAAAAGATGGAGCAGATGCCAAACGGAGTATGAAGTGTCTCCATCTGCCTCATGGTGGGTGGTTCTGTTGGGAGTTTCGTCTAAATCTCATTTCCCCAGGACGTCCCTCATTGCAGCACGACAGGAGGTAGTCCTACTCATCCTCTAGGGACAGGAAACACACAAGGGGTTAAAAGCCCACTCCTTCAACCTCACCCTCAGTGTTTTTCCTAGCAGAACAGAGAACAGAAGAGAAGGAGCGCAGGTGCACGAATAACTTACCTGGGAGCTCAGTGGGATCGGAGGGGACTGGATCTCTCCCATTCCCGCTGTCACAGGTTCCGGGCTGATACCTCACTAAGCAGGGGCCCCTCAGGCTGTCGGTAGAGCAGGACAGAGCTCCTGACACTTCCACTTTCCTCTGCGGAGGGTTCTTGGCTCCATGCTGCTGCCGCCGAGGTTTCAGGTCATGCGTACTGGTGTGCGTTCCAGCGTGGAATGCATTTCTGACCCGGGACGCCTTTTGATGATGTGTGTGCATTTCAGCATGGAGTGCAATTACGGTTTAGAAGGACACTTCCAATCGGGGCAGGCAGTGTGTGTTCCACCCAGGAACACAAGAAAGTGCTATGGGGGTAATATGAAGGTCATCTGGACAAGTTAAGACCCTATAAAATGGTGCTAACAGAGAGGGGTGGCGTGCACTGTCTGAACGATGGATACTAATCCTTCACGCTCAGAAGCACCAGCCGATCAGTTTCTGGCCAGTGTAAGTAAACCCCCATAGTGTCTTTCACCATTTTCATTAGTATGTACTCTTTTTTAGCTAAAATGCACAAATTTCCCATCTTTTTAATAGTACAGAGGGACTCCCTTAAGAGCAGGCTCCTATTCCCTGAAAAAGCCTAGGAGATGCCCGACATGTAATATGAAACTTGCGGAATCTTACTAAAAACAGTTATGAACAGATTGTATTGTGAAGTTCCTTAAGGATGAACAAGCGTACTTTTTAAAGGATATGCGCTCCATGATTGGGGAAGAGGTCCAGAGCACTATCGCTAATCTTGTACCATTACAGCCAGCTCAGGGTACCTCCCGTCATAAGGCTGGTTTCACATGTGCGTATCTGTGTGCAGCATCTGATCCGCATAGGTCCGTATGCATCATGCATACATATCTTTAACATGGTGTACGCAGTGACATACGTTTGCATGCATTCGTATGCGTTTGTGTACGCATGCGTCGTTTCGCGTTGTGCGACAGTGTCCGGCGAACGAAACATGTTGCATTTTTGAAGCGTCAAAAATCCTTCAAATATGTGCAGTCATGTGCATGCGGTTGAGTGCGTCAAAACAACGCATTACTGTCTATGGGAACGCATAGGTACGCAAAAACATGCACATGGATACGTTCCATGCGCATGCGGACTTCAGACTGTGCATGTCCACTAACTGATTACAGCACCTGGAAATATCGAACGCATGCGCATAAATAACGCAAATGCATGCCAAAACACATGCAAACACAGCTTTTTTTTTGTGCCATGTGTAAGCTGATGCGGATAAAAAACTCTGCGTTAGCATGCATTTACATGCGTTTTGGCATGTATTTGCGCATGCAGATGACACGCTGCGCACACAAACGCTAATGTGAACCTAGCATAAGAGAGCCTTATTATTCAGAGGAAGACGTTGAGAAAGTGGAAGAAAGTGTTACCCAGATACCCTCAGAAGAAAGGAAAAAGTACTTTTTCCTCCTCTAAAAAAAAACAGACGATCTATTGAGGGCTGTAAGAGCTACCATGAAGATCGAGGAGGCACAAGTGCCACACACAATAGAAAATTAAATGTTTGGAGGGTTGAGAACACAAAGAAATAGAGTGTTCCCTTTCAACAAATATATAAAGGCAATGATCCTGGAAGAATTGGAAGACACGGAAAAGCATCTAGTAATTCCCAGAGATTTTAAACCAGTCTTCCCTTTGATCCTGAGGAAGTCAGGGTTTGGGAAGAAATCCCAAAAGTGGACATTCCTATCACCAAGGTGGCAAGAAGGGCCTCAATACCATTCGAGGATTCTTACAGCCTTCAGGATGCTATGAACAGAAAGGCAGGGGGACTACTGACGAGAAGTTGGAAATCTTCAGCAGCCATCATTAAGGCAAGTATAACAGCCACCTCGGTAGCTAGGTCCATGTGTACCTGGATCGATGAGCTGACTTCCCAATTAAAATCTAACTCCCCTAGAGTGGCTATGTAAGAGTCCCTCCCTATGCTGAAAATGGCAACACAATTTATGGCAGAAGCCTCCTCTGAATCCGTGAGGTTTGCATCTAGAAGTAATGTGTTATCTAACTCTGTGTGTCTGGCCATCTGGCTTAAAACATGGTCAGGGGGACAGCTATTCAATAAACAAGTTCTGCTCCATCACATTCTCAGGCACACATTTCTTCGGTCCAATGTAGATGGGATTTTAAAGAGGGACTCTGATGACATAATGGGTTCCCGGAAGAAAAGACAAAAAAGTACCACTCCTTTCTTAGATCCGTCAGTCCCACAGGCAAGACGATAAAGGGAAGGGGAAGATGGGAAGGTAGAGTTACCCCAAGGGGGCAGAGGTAAATCCACCAAGTTTTCTTCCGGCTCACCTGTGAGATCTTGACGCCAGGAAGGTAGGAGGGAGACTGCAGTTTTTTCTGAAAAGGTGGCGGACCATTACAAGCAATCAGTGCTTGTAATGTAATGTGCTTGTAATCAGTGCATCCTACGAACCATAAGGAAAGGGTCCAGGATAGACTTCTCCCATCTCCCTCTTCAATGGTTTTGCACCACCAGATTGCAGTCCCTCTCCGCTTTAAAAAGACTTTTGGGGGATGTCAGGAACCTCTTAAAATTAGAGGCAGTTGAGCCAGTACCCACTTCAGAAATAAGTCATGGTCACTACTCCTCCCAATTCTCCATAAAAAAGCCTTTGGGCAAATATCGTACCATTATAAATCTAAAACCCCTAAATCAATGGGTCAGGTCCAAAAAATTCAAAATGGAGATATTAAGATTAAGCATTCAGTTGATAGGAAAAGAGTCCGCCATGTGCACATTAGATATGAGAGACGCATACTACCATGTGCCAATCCACTCCAACCACTGTCAGTTTCTGAGGTTTGTGCTGCAACATTATGGATCAATCCACCATTTCAAGTTCACATGTCTACCATTCGGCCTTTCCGCAGCACCTCGTATCTTCATGAAGGTAATGGAAGTGGCGGCTAGCATAAGGAAGAAGGGAATTATTGTAGTTCCATACCTGGACCTCATCTTTCTAGTAGCAGACTCAACCATCCTCCTCAGTCAGCAGCTCGCCCAGACTATCGACATACTAGAGGATGGGATGATGCATCAACTGGGAAAGATCCGACCTGCGGCCAGGTACTCAGAAAGTGATCTTAGGAGTCCTCCTTGATTCTCACTGCAGGATGTCTTCACTGCCACTCATAAGGCAGGAGGAAATCAAGAACAAGATTTGGGCATTACAGAGAACAGGGATCGTCTCTATCAGATATGCCATGAGAGTTTCAGGCCTGAAAATGTCATGCATTCAAAGCATAAACTGGAGTCAGGCTCCCTTAAGACAGCTATAAGGAGCAATCCTGTCAGTCTGGAACAGACGTCCATCTGGCCTAGACAGGAACATGAGAATTTAGGCTAGCCAGAGAAAATCACTGTCATGGTGGACATCCATTAGAACTCGGGAAAAGAGTACCTTGGATCCTTTCTCCCTTCATCCGTGTTACCACCAATGCAAGCCAGAAGGGATGGGGAGCAGAAGTGGAAGCACAGTACCTACAGGGTACATGGCCCCCAGAAGACCAAAGGAGATCATCCAACTAAAGAGAATTAAAGGCAGCATGGGAGACACTGTTAGTGTTAGAGATTGTCATGTGAGGTTTTTTTCCGACAACATCACTAGAGGATGAGTAGGACTGCTTCCTGTCGTGCTGTCATGATGGACTCCTGGAAATACAATTACCGGTAGTACTAATTCCTATTTTTTGTGAGATTTATACGGAAACATAGACGTAAGTGTTCAGCATAGAACACAATAATGTGATTCCAGCCTTATACTGGAAGTGATCAAAAAATGTTACGTACCCCAAAATGTTACCAATAAAAACCCTAATTTATCCCGCACAAAACCAACCCCCATTCAGATCCGTCATCTGTCACTGGAACTATAGGGGGTTCCCAAGTTACTGCTAGAACAAATATGCAAATTGCCTCTTCAGAGAAAAAGAGGACTTGAACTCTATAGCGCTACCTGTTGGATCCTACAAGTCACAATCAACCCTTTAACGAGTCTTGCAATATGACTTAGGATAAAAGTCAAATCAGTATCTCAATTTGCAGACACGGTGTTTCGGGCTATTGGCCCTCATCAGTGCAAAGTATGAGAACTGATTTGGCTAGGGGAGAGGCTCTGGACTGAGGTCTAAGGGGTAAGATTTCTCCTTGTGGAGAGTGACACACCAGCTCTGACTTGTCAAAGTAAGGAGGCCTACTCGCCGTACAATGCTCCTCTAGAACAAAGACACTGGAAAAGCGACATGGCTCCCTCCCCAAGTGAATTCTACTCTCCCAAATCCAAGTACCCTCTCCTTCTGATTCCCACTGTGCCTAAACCACAGTAAGCGGCAACATGTTTGGCATTATTGCAATGGAGACAAGGTACTTGATTTATGGGTGCGTATCACCCGAAGCACAAGAGTGGCACAATGTATGAGGGCGCTACAATATATGGAGCTGTACACTGTATGGGGACACAATATATGGGCAATAGACTGGCAGATTTGCAATTCTTTAGAAAAAAAATCCTGACATGGATGTTACAAAATCATCACCCTGGCCGTAGATGAATTCATTGAGAGGTGCAGTTTCTACAATGGGGTAACTTTTGGGGGTTTTTCTACTGTTCTGGCATCTTCGGGACTCATCAAATGTTGCCTGCAAACTATTCAAACAAAATCTGTGCTCCAAAAGTTAAATAGAACTCCTTCCTTCTCAGCTCTGATGTGTGTTCAACCATTAATTTTTGACAACATATGGGGCAGCACCATGTTTGGAAGAATTGCGCAATATATTGCAGAGTCTAGTTTCACCTATTAACCCTTGTGTACCTGACAAATTTGCAGAAAATACAAAAATTACATTTCTACGACAATCATATAAATTTCTGTGAGGCACCTATGGGTTCAAAATACTCACTACACCCCTAGATGAATTCTTTGAGGTGTCTATTTTCCAAAATGTAGCCACTTGGGGGGGTTCTGCTGTTTTCACATGTCAGGGGCTCTTCAAATGCGACATGGCTTTCACAATGTATCCTAGGCAAATAACGTTCTGTCTTTTCCCAACCCTGCCATGTGTCCAAACAGAAATTTTTAGACCATATACAGTATGTTATCAAATCCTGTATTGCACCTGTAGGTTCAAAATGCTCACTATACCCCTGGATAAAATCCTTGAACAGTACAGTTTCCAAAATGGGTTATTTTCACTGTTTATGCACATCAGGGGCTCTCCAAATGCGACATGATGCCTATAATGTATAATGTTTAGACCTGTCTCTTTAAGAAAAGGAAGTCTTGTGACTGGAAAAGGATAGACAGGAAGTGGGTGAGGGTAGTTTCAGTTTCAGTTCAGCCTGATGAGGAGAAATGTTATGCTGTGTCCTGGAGGAAGAAGGAGAAGAATAAAATACAGTTAAAGCGTTCTCTCTCTAATTCCTTATACTGTGTGGACATTACAATGCCTGCAGACCATTCCAGCATAGTCTGCGTTCTAAAACATCACTCCTTCCTTTCCGGACCCTGCCGTGCATACGAGCGGTAGTTTTCCTCCACATATGGAGTATCGGCATACTCAACAGAAATTGCACAATAAATTTTTGGGTCCAATTTTACCTGCTGCCCTTGTGAAAATAAAAAAATAGGGCTAAAAATACATTTTTGTAGGTAAAATGTGATTTTTTATTTTCACAACTCTACGTTATAAACTTCTGTGAAGCATGTGGGAGTTTAAGGTGCTTACCACACATCTAGATACTTTCCTTAAAGGGTCTAGATTCCAAAATGGGGTCACTCGTTGGGGGTTTAAACTGTTTAAGCACATCAGGGGCTCTCCAAACATGACATAATGTCCGCTCTCGATTCCAGACATTTTTGTGTCCAAAAAGTCATACTGTACTACTTCCCTTTCGAGGCCAGCTATGCGTCAAAATAGTGGGTATCGGCATATTCAGGAGAAATTTCACAACAAATTTTAGGGTCAATTTTTTTCTTGTTAACCTTGTGAAAATAACAAATTTGGAGCTTAAGTAAAATTTTTGTGACAAAAAAGTCAAATGTTCCTTCTTTTACTTCCACATTGCTTTAGTTCCTGTGAAGCACTTGAAGGTTTATTAAACTTCTTGAATATGGTTTTGAGTACTTTAAGGGGTGCAGATTTTAGAATTGGGTATTTGCTGTCATATAGGCCCCTCAAAGTCACTTCAAACGTGATGTGGTCCCTAAAAAATGGTTGTGTAAAATTTGTTGGAAAAATAAGAAATCGCTGGTCCACTTTTAACCCTTCTAACAAAAAAAATTTTGTATCCAAAATGATGCTGATATAAAGTTGACATGTGAGAAATGTTATTTATGATCTATTTTCTGTGACATAACTCTCTGATTTAAGGGCACAAAATTAATACCTTGAAAATTGCTACATTTTCAAACTTTTTGCCAAATTTCCATTTTTTCATAAGTGATAAAAGAAATGTTACTATTATCATGAAGTACAATATGTAAAAAACAATAATGTCAGAATCAGCGGGATCCATTGAAGCGTTCCAGAGTTATTACCACATAAAGTGACACTGGTCAGAATTATAAAATTTGGCTTGGTCTTTAAGGTCAAAATTTCTATGGTCACTATGGAGTTAAAGTAGAGTAAAAGTGTGACATCATTGTTCTCAGAAGCGATTTGGGAGGCAGAGATGCTTCCAGGGGTCTCACCCATGCTGTTCTCCTTCAATTCAGAAGTTTTTCCATCCATTTCAATATTTTAACTGTCCCTCAGACCTCCTTGTAGGGTCTGTTGTAAAAATGCTCAGATTTCCTATTGCCTCCCATTATTCTCATTACTCCAAACGAGCATCCGGGCATTTAGAATTGCTCAGTTCGAGTAATGAGTATACGAGCATTTTAGTGCTCAGTTATCCCTATTACTTAGCCTTATCCTATTTTTTTGCTAACATTATAGAGCCTACAGAGAGGGATACATGTGCAGGTCTCGCTACCTATTAAAACTAGAAATTCAGATAATCTGGTTTTGTAACAGCTGCCATATTATCTCTTTGTTATGTTCCCTTGGAATAAACATTCCCATTTTTCATTTTTCAAACTTGATCATTGCCGATGTATGGAGAGCTGCAATATCCCAAAATTATGGAATGATTTGAAGTTCCTTAAACAAAGTTGTGCATTGTTTCACCCTATGAAAAATTAAATTTGTATGCACAAAATATTTTCAATTGATAACATAAGTGCTGCTTTTCCATTACAAAACTGCGAGACCTTTTGCTGACTGTGTGTTGATTTTCTATATTAATCTTCCATTAAAGCAGCATATAGCATGTCTACAAAAATCTTAAGTGAATAATGTATGCGTATCATAATGCACTGGTCAGATAATACTCTAGCCAAAGCACTAGCAGTATATGTCAGCACGAAACAGTAGTTCAACAAAAGGAATGCACATTACAGGAATATTAAAAGTCCATTATGTTCTTTAGCTTTACTAATAGCTTACCGCAAGAGAAAGGGGATGAAGTAAGGATAAGTTAATGAAATATTCATTATTGATTTACTTTTTACGTTTTCACAGACAAAATTGCCTGAGGTAGATGTATTGATTTCAACTTGTATGCAGTGAACAGTAACGATTTGCTTATTAAATTAACAAAAAAAAAAGGAAAAAACCCAAAGCTTTGGAGAACGGAACAGTGAAGATTCTATTCACTTAATTACATAATGTTAAGTGCTTGCTCAATTACCAATAAAATGTTTATTATGTTTGAACTGCATGGGGGAGATTTTCTTTTTTAGGATTTTACTTTTGGTCTACAAATATTCTTTTTAATGTATTTATTAATGTATTTTTGATGCACTGATAGTGAAGCAGTGCATGCTGTAAGAGACTGGGGCTGCTTTAATATGAAGATGTGGCACTTAAGATTACAAAAAAGAGCATTGCTGGCTTAGATATAATGTGCTAATTGAGAAGCTGACTCCTTCATGTCAATCTTTATGTCTGAAGTATTGTAAAGTGTACATGCAATAATACTTTATAGAATTAGAACAGTGGCATATGATATCCCTAAATAGTTACTGTGCAATGCATGCTAAGGTATGGTACAGTTGAAACTAGAAGTTTACGTACACTATATAAAAAGACACATATGCATCACAAAGCACTGATCTCAATCCTACTGAAAATTTATGGGCAAAGCTGAAAAGGCAGGTGCGAGCAAGGCGACCTACAAACCTGGATCAGATACACCAGTTTTGCCAGGAGGAATGGGCCCAAATTCTGACCAACTATTGTGAGAAGCTTGTGGTAGGATATCCCAAACGTTTGACCCAAGTCATTCAGGTTAAGGGCAATGGTATTAAATACTAATAAAATGTATAAGAACTAAGAGAGAATCTTTTCAAAATGGGCTAAAATATATTTTATTGAAGTAAAATTAAAAAAAAAACACATCCTAGATCTGAATTAATGAAATATTCTCATTGAATACTTTGTTCTGTACAAAGTTGAATGTGCTGACAACAAAATCACACAAAAATCATCAATGGAAATCAAATTTATTAACCAATGGGGGCCTGGATTTGGAGTCACCCACAAAACTAAAATGAAATGTAATGTCATTAAAACAAGTCAAAATGATGCTCAGTAGTGTGTGTGGCCTCCACGTGCCTGTATGACCTCCCTACAGTGCCTGGGCATGCTCCTGATGAGGCGGCGGATGGCCTCTTGAGGGATCTCCCAGAACTGGAGTAAAGCATCCGCCAACTCCTGGACAGTCTGTGGTGCAACGTGGATGGAGCGAGACATGATGTCCCAGATGTGCTCAATCGGAATCAGGTCTGGAGAACGGGCGGGCCAGTACATAGCTTCAATGCTTTCATCTTGCAGGAACTGCTGACAAACTCCAGCCACATGAGGTCTGGCATCGTCCTGCATTAGGAGGAACCCAGTGCCAACCGCACCAGCATATGGTCTCACAAGGGGTCTGAGGATCTAATCTCGGTACCTAATGGAAGTCAGGCGACCTCTGGCGAGCATATGGAGGGTTGTGCAGTCCTCCAAAGAAATGCCACCGCACACCATTACTGATCCACTGCCAAACTGGTCATGCTGAATGATGTTGCAGGCAGCAGATCACTCTCCACGGCGTCTCCAGACTCTGTCACGTTTGTCACATGTGCTCAGTGTGAACCTGCTTTCATCTGTGAAGAGCACAGGGCGCCAGTGGCGAATTTGCCAATCCTGGTGTTCTGTGGAAAATGCCAAGCGTCCTGCATGGTGTTGGGCTGTGAGCACAACCCCAATCTGTGGATGTCGGGTGTTGTGAACACTTTTGATTTGGCTTGAGTTTGGGCTCCCTCTGGTGGTAGCTGCTGTTAATGGAGCTGGTCTGGCTGACAGTAGTCAAATACCTGGAGAGGATGATTGGAGGTCAGATGTTACAGACTGGAGAGATTTAAGTAAGCAGCCTTATCTTAGTTGTTGCCCGTGATTTGGTTTTCTTCCTGAGCCTTCTGGAAGTCTGCTTGCTCCCTGCTTTGTCCTGCATCTTTCAGATAAGTTATTTGTCTGTTTTAATCTGTGGCATTTGATCTCTTTTTGCTTTTCCCTGTTTTCTGCCTTGCTGGTGTGAGTTCAGCTGGGTTCCCTGCTGGGACCTGTGCTGGACTCTGCGTTCATTTGCCACAGCTTATGTCAGTCTTTTCTGTATTTCTAGTCGCCTGTTATTTCAGTATATGTTGTTTTGTGTCCAGTTCACACCAGAGTTCTGATTTAGTGGGGGAGAGGTCGTGTTGCCTCAGTATTTTTGCATATCAGATGTGTTGGAATTTTTCTTAGGGTTTTTGCGGGATTGCAGACAGTATTCTTTCCTGACCTGTTCTATCCAGACAACTTGGGCCACAGCATTTGCTTACTCTATTTTCTGCCTGTTTTGTGCCTCATCTGTCTCACCGGCAATATATGCTTGGGGCTATCTATTCCTTTGGGGCTCTACTCCGGGACATTTAGCTTTCCCCTTTCTCTCTTTAGGCTGTTAACTCTTTGGTTGTGTTGAGGCGTCTAGGGCATCATAGGTACGTCCCACGGCTAATTCTAGTTGTGTTGTCAGTTTAAGGGTCTGCAATCTGCTATGTTACCAACCTCTCTGGGTATCTGGTTGCCTTGCCTATTTACCTATTATCCTCCTCAGTTACCGAATCATAACAGTCAGGCACTCAGACCATCCTCATGGAGTCGGTTTCTAACCGTTTGTGCAGACACATGCACATTTGTGGCCAGCTGGAGGTCATTTTGTAGGATTCTGGCAGTGCTCCTCCTGTTCCTCCTTGCACAAAGGCAGAGGTAGCGGTCCTGCTGCTGGGTTGTTGCCCTCCTATGGCCCCCTCCATGTCTCCTGGTATCCTGGCGTGTTTCCTGGTAGCACCTCCAGCCTCTGGACACTATGCTGACAGACTCAGCAAACCTTCTTGCCACAGCTCACATTGATGTGCCATCCTGGATGAGCTGCACTACCTGAGCCACTTGTGTTGGTTGTAAAGTCTGTCTCATGCTACCACGAGTGTGAAAGCACAACCAACTTTCAAAAGTAACCAAAACATAAGCCAGAAAGCATTGGTACTGAGATGTGGTCTGTGGTCCCCACCTGCAGAACCACTCCATTATTTAGTGTGTCTTGATAATTGCCAATAATTTCCATGTGTTGTCTATTCCATTTGCACAACAGGATGTGAAATTGATTGTCAATCAGTATTGCTTCCTAAGTGGACAGTTTGATTTCACAGAAGTTTGATTTACTTGGAGTTATATTCTGTTGTTTAAGTGCTCCCTTTATTTTTTAGAGCAATGTATATACATGGTGGGCCATTTATATGGATAGACCAAAATAAAATGGGAATGGTTGGTGATATCAACTTCCTGTTTGTGGCACATTAGTATATGGAAGGGTGAAAACTTTTCAAGCACACCATAGTTTTTCTTGTAAAATTCTCAATAAGTTTGATGTGTCACATGACCCTCTTCACATTGGAAAAAATAAAGTTGGATCCAAAATGGCCAACTTTAAAATGGCCACCATGGTCACCACACATCTTGAAAAGTTTCTCCCTTCCATATACTAATGTGCCACAAGCAGGAAGTTGATATCACCAACCATTCCCATTTTAGTTAGGTGTATCCATATAAGTGGCCCACTATGTACTTTACAATAATCAAGAGCCGGAGAAAAGCCTGGATGAAGCTTTCTTAGCGAAATGCGCATCAGGCGTGGTTGGTGCCTGGATATCTGCACTCTGTGGTAAATAGGCATTGTTTTTTTGATTTACAAATGCAAATGCCTGGGTTGTATAACACGCATTACGGATATGGTCTGGACTATATGACACTATGTCTTAATACCTCTGGTCCAATTTTCAACATATAGACATATGCCCTCTTTTATCTGATTGATGGTTTATTCAGTTTATTAGCACTTGCACTTTACCTCTAAGTCCAATTCTCATATATAGAGATATGTCCTCTTTAATCTGATTGAGGGTTTATTCAAGCTATGAGCACTTGCACTCTTTTGTATTTGGATGTTTTGCTTTATTTATTTATATCATGTATTTCCCAGGACTATGCAATTAATGCATATATAACTAAGATCCATTGTAATTTATATCCAGGTGTGCCCGCCCTCTTTCTTTCTTGTTCCTGTGTTTCTGTGTTCCTGTTTCCTCCTGCTCTTGATTATTGTAAACTATATATATTTTTTAGACATATTTTAATTTTACTTCAATAAAATATATTTTAGCCCATAGTTGAAAAGTTTCTCTCTTAGTGCTTGTTCATTGGTTTTCCCCTTTTCCATGGGTACATATGGTGGGATTTAGGTTCTTTTTGTTTTATGACTTGCAGACCGTAATAAAAAACGCCTTAAAACATTCTCTCTCTCATTATTCTGTCATTTGGCAAATATTAATAATTATTGTTATGCCAATTGACCTAAAACAGGATAGGTTTATTCTGATTTCATGTCAGATATTGAGAAAAACATGCATATGTGTCTTTTTTATATTGTGCATGTAAACTTCTGGTTTCAACTGTATCTCTGTATAGAATAGTATTATGGGGACATTCTCTCCTAGAACTAGGGGGAAGAACATCTCAGTAAATATTGTCTGATAACGTAATGCCTTTTTTGGGGCCTGTTTCAGACAAAGTAGGGCCCTGAGCAAAAAATAAAAATGGGGCTCCAAATTCTGCACTCATATAATATTACCAGTACGGCCACTAACCGGTATGTGTAGATCTGACACCAGTTCATGTCATCTTATGATGCAACAATTAATGATGCCTGACATGCTCTTTAAGTTTAGGCTAAAAAATTCACTGAAAGGAGTTTCTGAAACAAATTGTCATCTAATTATCATCTACCCACAGGTAAGGTGATATGTTATTGATTAGGCAGGGTCCGACCACTGGGACACACACTGATAGGCAGAACAGGGAACTTTTATCCCCATTAGAAAGAAGCAGCAGTTCACACATGCAAACTGTGCTCCATTTATTTCCTTTGGGGCCACCGACCTATGTACTCAGCTTTTTCTGGCAGCTTTAGAAAAGATGAATGTATTAGCAGTCAGGCCCTGTTCCGACGAATGGTGTGGTTTCCAGAAGTCAGACATCTACTAATCAGGAACTTAACTTTGAAAGCTTGCCTTCACTGGACTACCCCTGTAATCCCTTCGCCTCAAAGCCTATTTTCACCTTCCTAACCAGGCCATCAGGCCATTTTTTACAATTCTGACCACTGTCATTTTTATGAGGTCATAACTCTGGAATGCTTCAATGGATCCCACTGATTCTGAGATTGTTTTCTCTTAACATACTGTACTTCATAATAGTGGTAAAATTGCGATAATTTGTGAAAAAAAGGAAATTTGGCAAAAATGTTGCAATTTTCCAAATTTACATTTTTATGCCCTTAAAGCAGAGTCGTATTGCACAAAATAGTTAATAAATAACATTTCTTTCATTTACATTGGCACAATTTTTGAAATATATTTATTTTGTTAGGAAGTTATAAGGGTTAAAAGTTGACCAGCGATTTCTCATTTTTACAACAAAATTTGTAAAACCATTTTTTTTAGGGACCACCTCACATTTGAAGTGACTTTGAGGGGCCTATATGACAGAAATGAGGCAGAATGAAAAAATCCACAGCAAGTGAAGATTTGGTTTTTTTTATTTTTTACGCCATTCCTCATGCGGTGTAAGTGACTAGGCGACTTTATTCTTTGGGTCGGTGCGATAACAGCAATACCAGATTTATATCGGGTTTTTATGTTTGGCTGCTGTCACATACTAAAAAATGCTTTTTATTGTGAAAACTAGTTTTTCCATTACACATTTTGAGAGCTATAATATTTCCATATTTTAGCCCATAGAGTCATGTTATGGCTTGTTTTTTGTGGGACAAGTTAACGTTTTTATTGGTACCATTTTTGGGCAAATAACATTTTTTGATCACTTTCTATTCTGATTTTTGGGAGACAGAATGAACAAAAATCAGCAATTTAGGAATTGCTTTTTTTGTTTTTTTATACCATTCCGCTTGTGGCAAAATTGGTAAGGTAGCTTTATTCTTTGGGTCAGTACGATTACAGCGAGTCTGACTCTAAGAGCACTTGGAGCTTGAAACATGTTCAGATCCCCTTGGTTAATCACCATGTGGTAATCCCATGTAGGGCATGCCGCCGAGATGAATATAGCAGCCATGTCAATTTTTTATTGTTAATAATAAACACTTTTGAATTTTATTCCTGGAGCTGGACTTTCCTTCTTCTGAATTATTTCCAAGACGTTTAGCAGAGACGTGTCCTTGCTCGGATCAGCTGTATTCTACAGAGGACAATGAGGGGTGAGCTGAACTAATCCTTATTGCATACGATTACAGAGATACCCAATTTATATAGTTTTTTTTGTTTTGCTTTTACACAATAAAAACTATTTCATAGAAAAAATAATTATTTTTGCATCACTTTATTCTGAGAGCTATAACTTTTTTATTTTCTGCTGATGGAGCTGTATGATGGCTTGTTTTTTGCGGGACAAGATGATGTTTTAAGCTGTACCTGTTTTATTTACATTAGCCTTTTTGATTGTGTTTTATTGCACTTTTAGTTCAGCAGTATGATGATAAAGCAATGTTTTTCGCCTTGTTTTTTATTTTTATTTTTTATCGTGTTCACTGAAAGGTTTAACTAGTGGGACAGTTTTATAGAGCGGGTCGTTATGGACATGGTGATACCCAATATGTGTACTTTTATTGTTTTGCTTATTTTTACATAAATAAATGTATTTATTGGAAAAATGTTTATTTCTTTTTTTTGTTATTTATTTGGGGATTTTTAAAAAATATTTTTACACTTTTTAATAATTTTTTTACATTTTTACATTGCACCATCTTGGGGCATCGCTGTATAGCATTAGATGGCTGCTCTGATACTCTGCAATGCTTCTGCACTGCAGAGCATTAGAGCAGCATCTGACAGGCAGGGAAGGAGGCATGTCAGCGCTCACAAGCCACCTTACCTGCAGGACCCCGAAGGATCCTGTGGCCTTTTTGCGGCCTAGTACAGTGCATGTCAGGAAAGGCTTAAAGGGAATCTGTCACCCACTTGGACTTACCTAAGCTATTGATATGGGCATACAGGTTAGAATACTTAGAATAGTCATACCTGTATGCCTCATATCTGTGGTCTTGTTTTTCAGAAATAATTTTTAATCCTTTATGTTTATTCATTTTTCCAGGCTTTGGGATGTGTGGTGCGTGGAAGGAAACTCAGCCTCCAGTCTTCATTTGTGTGCCTGTAACCTCCCATCAGCATCACAGGGCCCTGTAATGTTTAGTGGTTGTCCGGCGTCTGCACCCTGCAATTGCGATATTCCGTTCTTCTTTGGGCATTGGCTTCTATTTTCTTCTGCGCAGGCTCCGGCACCTGTGTAGAAGAAACAAGGTGCTAATGACCATAGAAGGAATATAGCAATTGGTGGGCGCAGGTGCGGGACAACCACTAAATGGCACAGGTCTGTGTGAAGTTGATAGAATGCGACAGGCACGCAAATGAAGACCAGAAGACGAGTTTCATTCCACACACACCAGATCCTGAAAGAATGGATTAACATAAAGGATTAAAATAGGATTTCTGAAGAACAGAACCACAGGTAAGAGGCATTCAGTTATGGCTATTTTAAGTATTCTAGTACCTGTATGCTCAAATTAATAGCTTAGGTAAATCCAAGGGAGTAACAGATTCCCTTTAACCTTCTAATGTCGCATGTGTTTTAGACCATAGCCACTTAAAGACCCTGGTGTTTTGGGCCTTAAGGAAACAGTAATTGTTTTATGTTTCTGTTACTATGCTTCAACCAGTTGACATAGCCATATGAAGGATGTTTTTCCCAGGATGAGTTGCAAGTTAATAGTAGCATTTTGGATTACATATGTGTTGAAAATCTTTTAGTATACGTTTTAAGCCTCATTCACACATCTGCGATTAAACACATACGTGGAAGAAATGTATCGGTGTCATCATTGTTGTACATCAGTGCGTCATCCGTGTGTCCATCAGTTTTCAGAATTGTACCATCAGTCATCAGTTCTTTTCATGGATGGATAAAGAAATAAATGTCAAAGCTTCCCCTATACTTTGCAATGTTAATCATGGATATCACACATATACTGCACACTTATGTCATCTTGGGGGCTGTAGGTATTTTTCCTGGACCCACAGACTTGTATTGGCCATTGTCATCAGTACTCTTGGGAAAAAATGGACATGTCTATACACATGTACGTACTGAAAACACAGACGTGTGAATGATTCCTTACAGAGGGGAATGGAAAAAAAACAGCAATTCTGCAGTTTTTTGGGTATGTTTTCAAAATTGATGTTGTGACTGTACTCACCAGCAATAAGACCATTTAATCTGGTAATAAGCTGCCATGGTCAGGTGGTCAGGTGACTGGAAGTGCAGCTTCAGCTGCAGCTGCAGCCTATCACAAGCCTCAGTAGCCCTGTTGCTAATGAGCACAGTGACATCATCATTTCTGATACCAGAGCACATTTTTGTATACAAACATGGATCAGCTTGAGATCTTTTAAATCCTTCATCCATAAAAACTTTGTTCATTTTCGAGTGCCAAGCTCTTGCCATCTGCTTAAGTCCATAGAGAGATTTTTGCATTTTGCAAACAAGGTGCTCTTCACCCTTTTTAATATATCCCTCGGGTTGGCTTATGTACAACTCTTCTTCAATTTCACCATGTAGGAAAGCTGTTTTGATGTCAAAATGTGTCACTGTCATCTGTTGAACTGCAGCTATGGATATTAAAGTTCTGAATGTAGTTTGCTTCACAACTGGAGAACATGTAGCATCATAATCTTCACCATACTTTTGCGCGTACCCTTTTGAGACCAATCTTGCCTTAAAACGGAGAACTTTACCATCTGAGTCATATTTGTTTTTGAAGACCAACTTACATCCGATAGCTCTTTTTCCTTGTGGTAGCTCAGTAAGCTCCCATGTCTGGAGTTGGTGAAGGGACTCCATCTCTTCATTAGCAGCATTTTTCCACTTCTGCTTCTCATGGACAGGCAGATATTGCATATCTTGCCATGACTGTGGCTCTGGTTCAGAAAGTGTTCTGACCATATAAGAAAAGCTTCTAGTTGGGATAACTTTGTTTGGCCTTTCTGATCTCCCAACTGGAGGTTGACTTGGTTCTTCTGTGTCTTCCTTGATGGCTTCAGAGCTTATCCACACTTCAGTGTTTTCCTTTTTCGGTGTCTGGTTTGGTGATTGAGATTCTTGTTCTTGCTTTTTAGGTTGAATAACTGGTGTAACTTCATGGAATTTGAGCGATACAGAGATTTCATCACTCACAACATCTCTGCTGATTGTTACTGTGTTGGTCTCTGGGTGCAGGATTCTGTATCCCTTTTGAGTTTGGCTATAGCCCACCAGGACTCCTTGCCTTGCGTGTGATTCCCACTTGGAACGTTTCTCTTTTGAAACATGCACAAATGTTTTGCTTCCAAATATCTTGAGGTGCTTCAGGTTAGGCTTCTCGCAGTTCCATAGCTCATATGGAGTTTTATTTGTGGCTTTACCTGGCACTCTGCTTTGAAGATTGCAAGTTGTCATGATGGCTTCTCCCCAATACGTTGTAGGTAGATTCGCATCAAACAACATACTTCTTCCACTTTCACAGAGAGTACGGTTCTTTCTCTCTGCAATGCCATTTTGTTCTGGGTTGTATGGAATGGTAGTCTGGAACAAGATTCCATCCTTTTAAAAAATAGTTTGCACCTTACCACTTGTATATTCGATTCCATTATCTGCATGAAAAGCTTTTGCATTCTTCCAAATTTGTTTAACACTACAGCAAGATATTCTTCAAGTTTCTGTGGAACTTCATCCTTATTGTGAAGCAAGTAGGCAACTGTATATCTGGAGTAGTCATCAATAAATGTGAGAAAATATCTCTTCTTGCTAGGAGTTTGAATACTCATTGGACCACATACATCTGTATGTATCAGATCCAGAGGCTGTGCAGATCTAGTGGTGTTTATTTTAGGAAAGGATATTTCTGGACATTTTCCCTTTAATACAGCTAGTGCACTTCATCATTTGACTACATTGGTTGATTTCAATTCCATTTGCAAGTTGAGCTAGCTTCCTTACTGCGTCTGTGTCTCTGTGCCCAAGACGTCTGTGCCATACATGGATACAGTTCTTATGCAGACGCACTGTAGACTCTTTCTTTGCATTTTAGCTGATAAAGTTCATCTTGGATTTTTCCTTCTGCAAGAGTGTGACCCTTCTTTGAAATGATGCAGCTGTTATCCTTAAAAAAAGGAACTACATTTTTTCTGCGTGAGCTTCTTTACTAACCGAAGATTGCTTTCAACACTGGGAACATAGAGAACATCTTTTATTGGAATCTTTCTGTTTTGTGCTGAGGAAACTGGACAGTGGAAGTAGCTGTCTCCTACTCCTTCTGAAGTCATATAGTGGCCATTAGCTAAGATGACCTTTTCTTGCTTTCATTAAAGTCAGTGAAGAAATCCTTGTTGTTTGTCATATGACTGCTTGTACCAGAATCTATACACCATATATGTTTTGCAGATGGGCCTCTACTGGCATTAAATGCAGCTTCAACACATGCAGAATCTTCCTTTACAGCTGTTTTAACCCTTTGATGACTGTTCTGCTTTTTTAACTGACTCTTTCTTGCTTTCCAAATTGTGCAGTCTGCTTTAAGTTTCCTGGGTTTTTTACAGACAAAACATTTATGAGTTTCTCTTAGATTGCTCTTATATTTAGGGAAATCCTGTGTCTTTAATGCTTTTTCTACTATGGATTTATTACTGCTGCTTACATGCTGCATTTTTTTCTTGAATTCATCCACAAGTTTGCCTTTAACATACTCTAGTGTCAGCTCATTATCTGGCCGTGCATCTAGTGCAGTCACGAGTGTGTCATAACTCTCTGGAAGACCACTTAATAGAAGTGCAGCAGCATGAAAATCTTTAATTTCTTCTCCAATACCCCTGAGAAGCTCCACAATCTCTAAGGTATTTCTTATATAGTCCTGAATATTCTGTCCATCACTTAGCTGAGACTAATACAGATTACTCATGAGATAAAGCTTATTGCTGAGATTTGATCTTTCATG
>VIAB01026808.1:13951-24549 GCA_009801035.1 Oophaga pumilio
ATGGTTCTCCACTAACGGAGCAGATCCTCAATAAGGAGACCCTTTTCTAGCTCCCTCTGAGGGGCAATGGTTCTCCACTAATAGAGCATATCCACAATAAGGAGACCCTTCTTTAGCTCCCTCCGATGGGCAATGGTTCTCCAATAGAGAAGAGCCTGAATAAGGAGACCCTTCTATAGCTCCCTCCGAGGGGCAATGGTTCTCCAGTAATGGAGCAGATCCTCAATAAGGAGACCCTTCTCTAGCTCCCTATGAGGGGCAATGCTTCTCCACTAATAGAGCAGATCCTCAATAAGGAGACCATTATCTAGCTCCCTCCAAGGAGCATTGGTTCTCTCCTAACAGAGCGGATCCTCAATAAGGAGATCCTTCCCTAGCTCCCTCCGATGGGCAATGGTTCTCCACTAATAGAGCAGATCCTCAATAAGGAGACCCTTCTCTAGCTCCCTCCGAGGGGCAATGGTTCTCCACTAGTAGAGCAGATCCTCAATAAGGAAACCCTTCTCTAGCTCCATCTAAGGGGCAATAGTTCTCCACTAATAGAGCAGATCCTCAATGAGGAGACCCTTCTCTAGCTCCCTCCGAGGGGCAATGGTTTTCTACTAATAGAGCAGATCCTCAATAAGGAGACCCTTCTCTAGCTCCCTCTGAGGGGCAATGGTTCTCCACTAATAGAGCAGATCCTCAATAAGGAGACACTTTAGCTCCCTCCGAGGGGCAATAGTTCTCCACTAATAGAGCAGATCCTCAATAAGGAGACCCTTCTCTAGCTCCCTCTGATGGGCAATGGTTCTCCACTAATAAAGCAGATCCTCAATAAGGAGACCCTTCTTTAGCTCCCTCCGAGAGGCAATGGTTCTCCACTAACGGAGCAGATCCTCAATAAGGAGACCCTTCTCTAGCTCCCTCTGAGGGGCAATGGTTCTCCACTAATAGAGCAGATTCTCAATAAGGAGACCCTTCTCTAGCTCCCTCCGATGGGCAATGGTTCTTCAATAGAGAAGAGCCTCAATAAGGAGACCCTTCTATAGCTCCCTCCGAGGGGCAACGGTTCTCCACTAATGGAGCAGATCCTCAATAAGGTGACCCTTCTATAGCTCCCTCTGAGGGGCAACGGTTCTCCACTAATGGAGCAGATCCTCAATAAGGAGACCCTTCTATAGCTCCCTCCCAGGTGCAATGGTTCTCTACTAATAGAGCAGATCCTCAATAAGGAGACCCTTCTGCAGTTGCACATGTCCTTGAGGGCGGTGGATTTAGGTTGTCTAATAAGTACAACCTCATGGCCAAGTTTTCAGGATGTTTTTGCAATCATTTGGTTTTACTTGTGCACACACTATAATCTCCATTCTGAAAAAAGGCATCAAATGGGGATGATTAAAGGAGCAGAACAATTCTTCCCGATGACTGTACGATGCTTGAAGCTGCGTTTCTTGTAACTTCAGAAACAATTTCCTCTCTGGATGTTGAAGTTACTGCCTGTGGTGCCAGGGCTTTGTTTCTTAAATCATTTTGCAAGTGAGATGTTGTAGGTGCCGCCTTGTGTGTGCAGACCTGCAGAACAGAGACCATGTCGAGATAACAGATTATCAACACCAGGCAGGTTCCTCCTCGTCTTTGAAGCCAACTCTGTTCTGTAGTTTTGCAGAATGTGAAATGATTGCATCCACTTTACCTGCAGGCAAACAAAAATCACCGGCATCCGATGGCTTTCCAGAATCACTAATTAACTGCAAGCACTTGGGTCAGATGTTCGCTAAGCTGATTTAATTACCCAACCAATATTATACCAAGTCTGTCAGCGGTAAAGAGCGTGGGCACCAGGCTGGAGTACGGGAGTGGGGGGGACCCAGACAGTCAACAGTCTGAAGGTTTATTATTACGAGGGGAGAGATTAGGAAGATGCCAATGATGAATATGGATGGGAAAGCGGCGGATAAATCTAGGACAGAAGGAAATGTGAGGCACGGACAATGGGGAATAAAAAGGACAATTGGATCAGTAAGCTGGAAAGCGCTGGTAATTACGGCGTGACTCACTGCTATTCTCCAGCAGCTGTTAATGATGGACCGGGTTACGGAGATTGAGGGTATTTCAAACGATTGAGGACAGGTTCCTTTTATCAAACTAAGAGTTTGATTAAACTTGCAAAAATTTAGGAAATTTTCCAGTTTTATGTAGTAGATTGGAGCTTATGTGAGATGCCAATATTATTACCGAAAATCTAAAGTAGATGAGAAAGGACAGAGAGCTCCATCATGCAAGGATCTCCTAAAAACCCCTCTCTGGGGTAAAGCACAGTAGGAGGCTTTGTGATCACCTGTTTGAGGGACGTTACCGCAAGCGACCTCCTTTATGCAAGAAGTCTCGGCTGCTTTTCCTTCCATGCCGATGGCCGGTGGCACCACTGCACTCTAAGTAAAAAAAAGAAAAAAACAGGAAGAAAACTTGGGTAAGTTCTGCTGGTCCAAAACATCGGGAAACAATGCAGAGAAAGTTGTAGATCCCTAAAAATGTATTCATACATCAAGAAATACGTTTTACTATCGTATGAATGTCTATGTCACGGGGTTACCGCAACAGAGTGGAGCCAGAAGACCGCAGCGTCTGGTGGCTCCTACTCCGCCGTTGAGAAGCGGCACTTCTCCAATGTATTAAACTGATTTTTTTCTTTCAGCAGAACAAGGGTTAATTGGCATGTTGGAAATTCCTGCATTCAGCTGTGCTCGGCTAGCCATTCCTCTCCCCTATAAAACCTGGGCTCGATTACCAAGTCCTTGTTTGAGTTACCAATTGCTGCAAGACATTGGCGTGGGAGTAGTTGGTTTTGTGAAGGAGAGCTGGAGAAATGTATTAGCGACTGGTGCCTGGTTTGTACACTTGGAAATTCCTTATCCTTCCCTGTTTTGCTTTCTTTCCCTCCCTACACACCCTGGTGATTACCTCTGTTATATGTGAGTGTATATTTTGTGTGTGTGGAGTTTTCAGTTTACGCTTGTCTTGTTACCCTGTCTGTCGGATTCGTGTACTGCAGTGCACAGTAGAACCCCCTCTTCCCTGGGTGGGGGAAGGGGACAGATGAAGGGCTAATGTAGGAGATAGGTCAAGGGCGGAGGCCCCGGCGTCTTCGCCATATGAAGTATCCCGGGGAACAGTGCGAGCTACGGTGCCCCTAGTGTTAGGGTCAGGAAAGGTGCCCCTGGTCCCAGGTCACTTGCCAGTCGAATCGTGACAGTCTCCATCAGGCCAAATAATAAGAGTCTTTGTTTTTATTTTTTTAGCTTTAATATAATTATCAAAAGCCAAAATCTGCCAAAACCTGATGCTAAAGCAGCAGCATCATACACAAAGTGCCATTACTGTTTCCACTTCCGCTTCTCGGAAACTTGTGTTACTTCAGGTGGACAAGCGACCGCTTAGCTCTCTGTCTGAGTGACCATTATTCAGGGCATTTTTACATCTGATCTTTGATGCATGCTGCATATCCCAGATCTTGTTAGTTAATATCCAGAATCGATTACTTTATCCCTGACTTGTCTAGTGGGCTCCCTGGTTTTCATGATGCTGTTTTATCTCTAATGTTCTCACACAAACATCCGAGAACTTCACAAAACAACTGTAGCTATTCTGAGAAGAAATGACACACAGGGGGATGCAATGTAGTAATTATGTGACTTCTGGGGGCGATTAGTCACTCAGAATTTTATTTAGTGCTATCATTCTTAAGGCAGAGTACAAATGCACCTCATAATTTTTAGATTTTTATTCTTAAAACAAATAGAAAAATTAGCATTATTTCCTTTACACGTCACAAATACTTGTTACTTTGTGTTGGCATCACAGAAAATGCAAATAAAATACATTTAAATTTGTGGCTGTAATGTGAAAAAACGTGGAAAAGTTCACGGGGTATGTAGACTTTTTCAAGGCCTCGTAATGGCAGAGACTCATTTGCAATCATTTAAGATTTTGTGATTTCTAGCAAAACACTTAATTTTGGTAATTGAAATGTAACCTTTTGTAACACATACAGTTGTGCTCAAAAGACTTCAAGCTGTAATTGATATTAGAGGGGGCAATACACGGTATTAAGGAATGGGGTATGTGAACTTTTGATCAGGGTCATTTGGATGTTTTGGGTTGTCATTATGATTTAGAAAGAGAAAACACAGTAGTTTGACAATAAATGGCTTCACCCAACCACTAACCATGAGTGGAGAAGAAGTTTTGGTGTTATCATTCATATTCTCTGAAAAAAGGCCAAGAAAGCAAAAATTCTGCCGGGGTATGTAAACTTTTGAGTACAACTGTATAATGATTTAAAACATAAATAATATCATAGCATGAGACAGAAATATGAAAAAAAGAGATCACACTTTGGAAAAGCAGCAAATAAAATAAGGATATAACACCCACACATGATATGGAAGATCAGTAACTTCAAAACTGGAAGCTGAAACATAATTAAAACTTGTAATTAAAAAAAATAGAAGCAACACTGAGAAAGGCGTTGATAACACGAGAATCATCGGAGCAGAGTCCTCATATCATAGTGCTGTAACGCTGACAGCGCTGGTACCCGACACAAGATCACGTAGCATAATTATACCTGACGATGAGAAATATAATATCAGTACATGTAAAATGAAGGAGGGAGGAAGCTGCAAGATAGGTGACGTTATCGCGTACGTCGGTAATACACAACTACTTAAAACAATAATAAAACATAATAAATAGATAAATAAAAATGTGTCATGACAAGAAAATGTGGTATAGGCGTAAATGATCAAAACTGGTACATAGGTGAGAAAACATCATGTAATAACATGAGCAGCAATAAATGACAATACTGCAACATAGCATAATGTGAGAAGTGAAGAGTGACGTCATACAGACAGTACAATCCAAATAACATGAGATGACATTCATCAGGCCTGACTGTCCAAAATTCTCAGCAATGGGTGTACAAAGAAACCATGGGCCCCAAAGCAGAAGCTCTAATTGGGCCTCGTTACAACAACAAAAATAGTATTCAGCAGGGTCAGAGAAGAGCCAATCTAACAAGTTGGTAGGCTTTAAAAAGGACTTCTTCTGAAGTCCTAGATTCCTCTTTCACTGCACCTATAAAGTATGATGCCAACAAAAGTGCCCCCCAAACACTGTATGATACCCACACATTGAATTCCTCCAAAGTACCCTCCACACGTGCAGTATGATGACCCTTCTGTACCCCACCCCTCAATTTCCCTGGCAAAGTGACCCCAATACAGTATATTCACCCAACTATAACCCCGACACAGCTCTCCATGCAGTCTATTGGCTATTGGGCCTATATACAGTATAATGGCGCCACACCTCTCCACACAGTATAATAGCTCTCACACAGTATGATGGACCCCATACAATCTTTCACCTGTATAATGGCTTGCATACAGTGTAATGGCCCGACATAGCCCTCCATAAAGTATAAAGGCTCCCACATAGTCCTCCAAATATTATAATGCCTCCCACATAGCCCTGTAAACTGCACACCATAATTCTCCATATAGTATAATACACTCCCCATAGTCCTCCATATAGTATAATGCACTCTCCATAGTGATCCATGCAATATAATGCACTCCCAATAGTCATTCATACGCTATAATGCATCCCCAAAGTCCTCCATGTAGTATAATGCACCCCCATGGTCCTCCATATAGTATAATGCACTCTCCATAGTGAACCATGCAATATAATGCACTCCCAATAGTCATTCATACGCTATAATGCACCCCAAAGTCCTCCATGTAGTGTAATGCACCCCCATGGTCCTCCATAAAGTATAATGCACTCTCCATAGTGATCCATGCAATATAATGCACTCCCAATAGTCATTCATACACTATAATGCACCCCAAAGTCATCCATGTAGTATAATGCACCCCCATGGTCCTCCATACAGTATAATGCACCCACCATAAAGTAAGGAGGCTTATTCGGCGTACAATGCTCCTCTGGGAAATTTAATATGCAAATTGCCACTTCAGAGAAAAAGGGACTTGAACTCTATAGCGCCACCTGTTGGAAGTAGCGATCCTACAAGTCACAATCAACCCTTTAACGAGTCTTGCAATATGACTTAGGATAAAAGCCAAATCATATCTCAATTTGCAGACACGGTGTTTCGGGCTATTGGCCCTCGTCAGTGCAAAGTATGAGAACTGATTTGGCTAGTCCTACACTCATAAAGGCTCTGCACACAGCTCAAAGCCAGGAAAAAATATAAGGAGCGTCATCCATACTCCCTTGAAGGCAACAACTGGAGGGTCATATTGAACATTAATATCACTTAATGTGCTGCTGTCATCTGGTGGTGTGGAAAAGTGTGGTCTAATCCAGGTTTTGAAGATTGCTATCAGAGTGAACCTTCCGGCATTCTCTGCTGAAAGGCGAAGACGTCTGTCTGTTATGACCCTTCCTGTGGCACTAAAGACCTGCTCAGACAAGATGCTAGCGGCAGGGCAGCCCAACACCTATAGAGGGACAGTTTGTGCCAGGTGTCCAGCTTTGAGACCTAATAGCTGAAGGTCGCAGAGGAATTAGAGAGCACGTTGGTTTGGTCGGTCAGGTATTTGACAATCTTTAAAAACGTTTTCATACTTGTCAAAAATACCCAATGATCAGGGCCTGGATGCTGGGAGGGTGTCATGAAATTGGCCCAGGCCTTTGACAGTGTACCCCTGCCTCTGCTGTGCCACTGCTAGCTTTGTTTGATGGGAATTTTTTGAACATATTTTACAATGTCCTTCTGATATAGCGCCATTATAGAGACCTTTCCACCTCAGGAAGGAGAGATGCAAAGTTCTCCTTGTAGCGTGGGTCTAGCAGGGTGAAAAACCAGCACTCTTTTTTGGCCAAGATAGATATAATGCGAGGATCACAGGAAAGGCAGCGGTGCATAAAGTTGGCCATATGTGTAAGGCACCATACAGCCAACATTTCCGTTTCCACAATGACGACTCTCCATGTCCTCCTCCATCTCTTCCTCCTCCTCCGCCGATCCATGTCGGAGAGATGGGACGAAGGTTGTGTGGTACTAGCCTTTGGTGTGCTAGCAACCCACTCCTGTTCCTCCTCCTCAGCCTCCATCTCCTCATTCTTGCCCAATCCATGATGAACAGATGAGAAGAGACTGGACTGGGTACTATCTCCATGTCTCATGTCTTCCTCTATCTTCACTTGGTCCGCATGCATAGCTTCATGTTTATTTGTGAGCAGCGACTGTTTAAATAGGCACAGAAAGAGGATTGTTGCGCTATGGCGTCATCGTCACTCACCATCTTTGAGGAGTCCTCAAAGTCTAGGAGAACTGCACAAATGTCAGACATCCATACCCACTCTCCAGTTGTTATTTGTGGAGGCTGACCAGAATACCGATGGGCGTGATGGAGCTGGTATTCAACATTTGGCCTCTGCTGCTCACAAAGCCTTACCAGCATGTGCAATGGGAAGCTCTAGCAAATCTGGATATGTTTTCAGAAACCGCTGAACTACCAAGTTGAGCTCATGTGCCAAGCATGTTACATGTGTGAGATTTCCAGCTTCACAGCCGCCACCAGGTTATTCCCATTATCAGACAAGACCATGTCTGGTTGGAGGTTCAGCGGCAAAAAACAGAGACCTGTCTGAACTGTTATTCCTTTAAGTAACTGTGCCGCGGTGTGCAGTTTGTCTCCTAGACAAATTATCTTCAGCAGAGCCTGTTCCCGCTTCGCTGAGGCAGTGCTGCAGAGCTTCCGGCTGATGTGGACGATGTCCTCTGAGATAACACATTGGAGATGGAGAATGAGGAGGAACAGGAGGGGTTCAGGAACTGATGTTGGAGGTGGAGGAAACCCTGATAGAAGTAGGGCCATCAATCCTCGACGTCGTGAGACCTAAAGCAACATTTCCATGTCAAGCAACCTGGTAATGTGCCCAATTAGCATTTGGGCCTGTCGGTGGGTAGCTGGAAACTTCCTCTTTAGTTCCAAGGCCTTGGGAAGGGACATCTGCTCTCTCTATAAACAAAATATGCTGTTCCCAGCTGTCATCTTCTTGTGGCCATGGCTGCTCTAAGTTTTGTACACCACTAAACAGCATGTCCTCCTTTCCCTCTTGGAACATGCAGGGTGAGAGGCCACAATCAATGAAATGTTGTAGCAAAGAGCTCCTCGGAGTCTCCTTGTGTGGGATCAATGGTCTCCTGGGTCTCAATATGGTGGGAGGAAAGAGGAACAGGGTGAGAATTAAGTGATCCAGACTGTAGACTGGTGAGACTGGACCTTGTGGAAGACTGAGTAGTGCTGCCAAGCCTGCTGGAAGCATTATCTGCTATCCAAAAGACCACCTGTTCGCACTACTCTGGCTTCTGAAGTGTTGTACCATGCCTCCCTGCAAAGTGGGACAGGAACCTATGTGTCGTGGATGTGCGAGTTTCTTGTGCACAAGCAACAAGTGTTGTCACACCTGCCCCATGTCCTTGCTGTCTGCGTGCAACATCATCAGCACTTCTACTTCCCCGTCCTTTACAGCCACCTTATGCACTTTCTAAATGCTAGGTGATACGAAACCAAGTCTATTTTTAATTAAAAAAAAACTAAATTGGTCACCTGCAGCAGTCAAAGCGGTTTTTTGGAGTTTGATACCAACGTAATGTAACATAAAGCATTCTCCCTGCACCTGCAACTGTCCCTAGGCTAAATGAAGAATGTATCTGATACAAACAGAAAAGCACTGTGTTATCCCTTAGAAGGGCTGTTAGTATGATGGCTCAGCTTCAGCACCAGTATCAATACTAGAGGACTCTAATTAGTAAAACTGTGCACACGCAGGCCTGGATAACTGCTCTCCCTCGAATCAGAACTGTCCCTGAGCTGTGCAATGGCGTCAGGGAGCAGCCAATCATAGTAATATAGTAACATAGTTATTAAGGTTGAAGGAAGACTTTAAGTCCATCTAGTTCAACCCATATCCTATCCTAACCTGCCCTAACATGTTGATCCAGAGGAAGGCAAAAAAAAACCCAAGTGGCAAACAGTAAGCTTCACATTGGGGAAAAAAAAATTCCTTCCCGACTCCACATACGGCAATCAGACTAGCTCCCTGGATCAACGCCACTACCAAGATGGCTACGGCACTACAGTGACTGGCAGGCTATCCCCGCACACTTATTAGCTGTGTAACAGACCCCAAAAATGTGGGGCCGGGATTCGAGCTTCAAAACCGAGGAGCAGATAATGCTCGTCGAATGCCGAATATATAAGAGCATCCAGAGTGATATCTGATTATCACCGAGCACATTTGCTTATTCCTTATTACTTAGAAAAATATGAACAAGTTTCTTACACCACGCATGTGGACTTCTGGACCACAATTCTTTTCAAACTGCCCCGAGCCTCATTGTGAAGGCGTCTTCTCCCAACAGCAATTTTATGATCTCTCTACAGGTTTTCAATGGGATTTAGATCCAGACTCATTGCTGCCAAACCTCTCCAGTGCTTTGTTTCCATCCATTTCTAGTTGCTTCTTAAAGTATGTCTGGAATCATTGTCCTGCTTGAAGACCCATGATCTAGAATGCAGACCCAGCTTTCTTACACTGGACACTACATAGTGATCCAAAATCCTTTGTAGTTCCAAATTTCATGATGTCTTGCACACACTCAAGGCACTCGGTGCCAGAGACAGGAGAACAACCCCAGAACAACTTTGAACTTCCACCATATTTGATTATAGGTGCTGTGTTCTTTTGTTTATAGGACTCATTAGGTTTTTGGTAAAGAGTAGAATGATGCTCTTTACCAAAAAAAGCTCTATCTTAGCCTCATCTGTCCATAAGACGCTTTCTCAGAAGAATTTTGGCTTACTTATGTACATTTTGGCAAACTGCAGTATAGCTTTTTATGTCTTTGTGTCAGCAGTTCTCTTGGGTCTCCTGCCATAGTGTTTCATTTAATTCACATGCGAACGGATATTTGACACTGACACTGATGTACCCTGGGCCTGCATGATATCTTCAATTTCTTTGGAACTTGATTGGGCTACTTATCCACCATCCAGGCTATCCAGCGTTGCCACCTTTCATTAATTATTCTCTGCAGTTCATCCCAGGGAGATTAGCTACAGGGCCATAGGTTGTAAACTTCTTGATTATGTTGTGCAGCGTGGACAAAGGAACATCAAGATCTCTGGAGAAGGATTTGTAACCTTGAGATAGTTTATATTTTTCAACAATTTTGTTTCTCAAGTCCTCAGACAGTTCTCTTCTCCTCTTTCTGTTCTCTATGCTTAGTGTGGCAGACAGACACACAATGCAAAGACTGAGTCAACTTCTCTCCCTTTTATCTGGTTTCCATGTGATTTTCATATTAACCACACCTGTTACTTGCCACACTTGAGTATGATTGAGCATCACATGCTTAAAGCAAAGTTGTTTACCGACATTATTGGAAAGGTGCCACCAATTTTGTCCTGCCCATTTGGGGCTTTTGTGTGAAAATATGTCCAACTTGCCTTTTTTCTCTGTTTTTTTGTGTTGTTCCAATCCACACAAAAGAAATAAACATGTGTATAAAA